>JABAJX010010157.1:0-11201 GCA_018221735.1 Termitomyces sp. K1Aa
GGATATTTGAATGACTGTAATAAGTTTTCTCGCCACGCGTCATTGTAGCACGTTACATGGTGCACGTTGAATACGATTGGGTTTGCAGGCCGCATCGGTGATTGGGGCAAGTTCACTGACAGTTTCAAAGGCTGGGAACTTGTTTCGCACAGATAAGGCATTGATGTGACGATAAAGGCTGTTTTAAACCTATATTACTTGAAGAAGGTTCTTTGGATGCTTTGCCAGCGCTTCGGAAGAAAATAGTTTGCAAAAGTTGTGATATCCCGACAAGCCATGTGAACTTGAAATCTTTTCACAGCACCTCGTGTTTTCCATTAGATGTGAGTACAAAGGCTGGAAATTTTGTTTTAACTTTCAAGCAGATGAAGTATTACGATGAAGGCTGTTTCAAACCTCTGTCGGTCAAAGTATGATCGGTTTTGTGTATATAATATGAAGATCAATCGACTGCTTATATCTCTCCAGCGCGGATACAAACGATCTAATCCAACCGCATCTCCATCTCCTTGTCCTCGAAGCAGGAGTGGTTCAAGTTCATGAGAAAAACACCATCGGGCCTCGGCCGCAGTAGATGCCAACAGCCTCGGGCCCTCGGCCGGCACCGACCAAATTTGATTATTATTGACGGCGTCGCTTGGTTAAAAATGCAAGTTGACTTACTGTACTTGTATTGGATGAATAACATGTCATCCAGCTCTAACAGCTTCTTCAATCACGCTCTCGATATCTGGATATCTGATAAAGATTGGAGGGGGACATCCGGCGTCAAACTACTGTAGTCGACATTGCTACACTCCCATGATCTCCATTCTCCACGTCTTGTCGGCCATGCTCATTCTGCAATTCACTGTGGTTCACAACTATTGCCCTCATAAGTTCTCCATTCTGTGCTCCATAGTACCGATCTTGCCGCGTTTCCTCAATCTCCCGCTGAAGGGCTACCAACATTTCTCGCAACTCCTCGACTTCTCGATCAGCCACGATGGTCTCATTTGTACTCCCAGCGTTACTGGATGCTCGGTGTTGTAGAGTGCGCAAGTCTTTGACAGGCTTCTGTTGCACCATTGATCGACTGGAACTTGAGGGATTCCAACCTGTCAGAAAAGATTCTACTACAAACACATTTAACGGCTTGTATTGTAGAGCAGAAGATCAAACATACAAGTCCCGGGATCCGTGTGCCGACAAAACCGTGCCCACCAGCATGCCAGTCGTCTGCGAAGTTTTCGCCCTGGCCCATTGGAAGTGGTGGATATTTCAATCATCGGGAGTTCATGATCAGGTACAGGAGTTCTGATGCTGTGTTCGTTTATAATGCCAGATTTATGGTATATTTGTATTTCTGAGAGTCCTTCGGTTGAATGATGAGAAAACTGGAAAGGATGGACTTGACACTAGTTAGCACTCTTCATACCATAAGTATCTATCATACCTGTGTTGGATTTTTGTTTGGAGGACCAGAAGAGGAGCTTCCTTTGGCGCACGAATAAGAGAATGATAATGGCAATAACTCCAAAGAGAACAGGCCCAATAATAATACCCAAAAGTGTTCCACGAGATATGCCAGGATGGGGAGAGGTGGGTGGCGAAATGGTGCTAATCTGCGGCCCAATAGTAGATGTGCTTATTGTTTGGGATTGAAAGCCTTGTTTCTCAGAAAGTGAAGCAAAGGATGGGGTATAGATGAAATAGTCCACGTTAAAGGAAACCTTGTGAGCCAAGTCCAACTTGGAAACATCATTGCCGAAAGTGGAAGTATTGCCAATCCAAAAAACTGTTATGTTAAGTGTGTGGTTGGTTGGAGATAGACCATCCCTGTGATACCATTGGAGATTTGTCACGTTCTGAGTCTGTGGTAACTCTGGTGAGGTTAGAGGAGTCACAGAATCAGGTTCTCCATCCATGATGCATTCCAACAGTAACAAGCCTTGCGACGGAAAGACCATATTTGGACCAAATACAGATACTGAGGTTCCTACAACACGTTTTAGAGATGTCGGAAAACAGAATTTCAACCAGAATACAGCCCAATGAGGACGTTTGATGAAATCCCTTTCCATAGGGGCGACGACCAGAGGCGTGACCGGGTAATTTCAGAATACTTGTCTTGAGTGCCCAACTACCCTCAAAGACAACAGACGGATCAATTTCATCGACGATCAGGCTTTCTCCAATCAATGGAGTGTTGTTCCCCGCTTTAATGGTGACATAGTCGAGTACCCACGGTAATTCATCTGTCGTTGCCATAAATGTCAGATTGTGTATCGTGTCAGACAAAATTGGCGACTGATAGAGGGGTTGTATGATGCTGGTGTCATTCACTGTGATGACGAGCTGGTTCTCAGGCATTACTTCCGAATTATCAATTGAAACGTTGAAGGGGAGAGGTTCCAGTCCTGGTAAAGACCCGTATATTGTAATGGAAGTTCCTAGATTCATTTTTCGTGAAGGAATGTGTATGATGTGTGTGCCATGGTACATGCCTGAAAAATTGACGGAAAATCCCATTGGTGCTCTGTCGATTGGATTATTTAGAGTAGAAGTTCCACCAAAAAAATCTGCTCCGCTAAATCCTGAGTTCGGGTGGGGTAGATGTGTCAGGCGGTACGAGTCATCATCGTAAACAATGGTTGCCATTGAGGCCTAGCCGGGGTGGGTGTAGTAGCTACTGGAGTCTGTATAAGGAAGAGATCGAGATTATTTATATGTTGGAATACATCCATACTAATTTCGGTCGCACAGACAGTGAAAGCTGCTGATATGGGAAGATTAAAACCAGAAAACAGATGAAAAAGCTGTGCGACGATACAACCAGATACCAGCTGACCTCAGGACGGACCTGAGTTGTTAAGTATTCATCAATGGAGTGCATCTGATTTTTATATCCTTGGGAAAGGCTGATGATACTTATCGGAAGACCAGGAGACAGATGGAAAACCACACACAGCCTCAGAGAAGGGAGCAACATTCCAAGATCTGATGTTAAATCTTGCTTATGTAGAGGGTCGAGGTTTTCCCTATCTTGTGTCAAAAGCATTTCGAAGAACCTAGTGTTCTCATCATCACTCAGACTGCCAACAGCCTCGGCCGGCACCGACCGAAGATGATTGACTCGCGTATTCGGATGTAGAATCATGTGAATCTTCAGCCCTTCTCCAGCATCGACCATGGCGTCGCTGGCGTACATCTCAATCCCGCCATGCGCCACACCCCTCCAATCTCCTTCCTCTTCCCTCCGACGCGCCAAAAAAGTGACAACGCCACTCCCCAATCCAACTCCACCGACATCCGCCCCATCGACGACTCAAGCACCAAGTGGGATGAACTCATCGACCGCAGCCGCATTTTCATTGCTTCCTCAGATGTTATTGTCAGCTACGCTTCCTAATACCCCCTCCTTGCCTTCTCTGGACAAGGAAAAGGATATGCGCAAGGGTCCTCAGCTGCTGACGACGAAGGAACCGTTGTCGATCCCGATTACTACGGCGAATTTCAAGCGGTTTGTAGCAAAGGTTGGGCCAATATTCTGGATGCAGGATCGTATTGAGGAGGTGGTGTTGTGGAAGAGAGGGTGGAAGGTAACTGGTTTGTGGATAGCGGTTTATGCGTTCTTTTGTGCGTTTTTCGTCATCCTATGCAGAAGGAACCAATTCAAGTTACTTACTATAGGTTATTTTCCTATGATGGTCTTCGCTATCCCACATATGATTCTAATAGGTATAATGCTCGCCTCGTATCCCTTCTCAAAACCCAAACCAGGCGAAATATCCTCGACTGATTCGGTAAATTGGCAAGGAAACCTCCAAGGAATCCAAAATCTCATGGGTTTCGTGTATGTATACGACATGAAAACCATCCGACTACTAATATTTCTTCAGCGCAGATACAAACGATTTAATCCAACCTCATCTCCACCTCCTTGCTTTAACACCCGCTCACATTTCCTCACAGACTCCCGTACCACCACCCCCAATCTCCACCTACCCCCCCTTAATCCTCCTCACGCTCCTCCTCTCCTTCCCGCCGCTCGTCGCGCTACTCGCATCCCCAATCTTCCCGGCGCGTCTCGTATGTCTCGTCGCAGGCCTCTTACCACTCGTCGCTACGCACCCCCGTATTCTCCCGATTCTCCCGACCCTCGGAAAGCTAGCGGTGCGTTTGACGCAGAGTGCAGTTGTCATCTTCGTGCGACGCTATTCGGAGATACGAATGGGGTTTCTTAGGCTCTGGATGAGGATAAAAGGGAAAGGAGATGTGGGTTTTGATGCCGGGAAAAGAGATGTGGAACTCCCACCGCTTCGGACGATTCTTGAGCGGATTAGGGATAACGATAGGTTGGATGATATTTGTTGGAACGCTGAGATGCGCGAGGTTGAGTTGTTTGAGAATGAGCGTTACGTTCCGCCGCGCTCGAGAGTGGGTACAGGCTCATCGGGCGCTATCAATACTCCCCCACCTGTCTACAACACGAATACTGATATAAAAAGTAACCCATCCTCACCGACGTCTACTGCATCTTTCACGGGTACCGGTAATCACATTCATCGTCTTTCCCTCCCACCCCCACCCCAATCTATACCCTCCAACACGATCACCCCAGATCCATCTGATCCAGGATGGGCAAAAGCAAATCTGAAAAGCGGGGACAGGAGGGCGTGGACGAGGGGTCGGGATGGGTGGGGTGGAGTTAGGGGTCGAGGTGGGGAGGGGGAAGGAGACGGAGAGGGTGTTGTTAGGTCCGTATCTCAGTCTGTGTTTTTTCTTAATGGGGGGATTGTGAGCTGACGTGGATTCGTAGTAGTAATTTGACGTTTTCGCTCGCGAGTGGGTGGGCGTTTGTTGCCAGTGAGGGGTGGAGGAGGGATGGGGGGAGGAGGTGGGTTGGCGAGGCAGAGGGGGATGGTCTTGGTGAGTTGTGTTTTTGTTCTTGTTTTCTGTTTCGTGTGGTGTTTTTCTTTGCTTATCGTGAGCATATCCATCTTCTCTTCGCTAACTTCCCCACAGACCTCGACGCCGACGCCGATGGATGGGTGTATACAAACGACACATGGGGTGGAGCGAGGGGGACGTCGTATGCTGGGAGCGTGACGAGGCGGAGGCGGTGGGTGAGGAGGGTGTGGTTTGACGGGAATGGGAATGGGAATGGGGATGGGGATGGGGTGGGGAGTGGGATTTAGGTAGTCTAAGGATTTCAACCTGATTGATAAACATAAATGCTAGGCTATGTTTGGCTATGGACGGACGCACGTACACCTTCGTCGTCTTGCGGCGTTTCGCGACAGCCCACTCCCAATGTACGTTGACGACCCCCTACTGCCCAGCGCTCGCAACCAGAGCTTCAAGTTGCAGTTTGCACATTCGATTCTGAAGGTCTTTACTCAGTAGGTCGCTTCCTAATGGTATTGGTCAAGGTGCATAGATAGAGATGCGCACTGCGTCTCAGGCTTGACTCATCAAGTCCTCATTCAAGATTCATACTCTCGAGTGCGTTTCCGGGAAGTAGGTAAGATTAATACTCACATACATCCCCGCATTAGGAATGTGTTTTTGAGTAGCAAGAATATGCAAGACGACACCGCGGTGCAGCGATGACAATGGTTCTTAAGTGGGACAGGAGAGTTTGAGTTTTGAGTTTCGTAGTCGTACATTGATTTGTATTTTGAAGTAACCGAATTAATATTTAAATACTTCGAGTTCGTAATATATGAGTAAGTAGAACTCATCCTCTAAGACGCCACAATAATAGTATACTAGTACACTGGCAATATTCAGCTACAACAAATACAATACATCCCATTGGCATCCCGTCACTGTCAGTCATAGAACACAAGTGCCCTTAACTCGATGGACTCTCGCAAAGGTGTACCTTCAGGTGTTGTGGGGTCCTGAAACGCGGTATGAGGACTATAAACAGCGATACTTCCATCTTGAATCGAGTCGAAACTGTACGATCATCGTTAATCTCACCACAATGCAACCAACATACTATCTTCTCACATACCATTTAATCAAAATAGCTTCCTCAGGTGTAACCCCATGGAAATATTTCCATCTCTGATTCGGATTATACTTGACGCCGTATGTCTCTCCTTCACGGTCTGGATAAATCAGGGCAACGGGAAGCGTATCCTTCTGAGGATCGACACTAGTGTAGTCACAGAGCGCAAGAGGCCAGTCGATGGCTGGGTGGTTTATGGGTCGCCAGAGGTTTATTATTTGGAAGCGGCCACGAAGACGGAGTTCTGCGTCAGCGGGTGGAAGATGACGGCGTACGCGTTCGATAGCAGCGTTTGTCGTTTGGTCTATATGAGCCTGCATAACTGGCTGACGCTTCTGTGGACTATCGCCAATTTCACCAGGATGACGACGCCGAATCGCTTTTTAGAAGAAGGGTTATCATCAACCTTGGACGGATTGATTGGATACACTGGCACTCACTGTGATCAAAAAATACTATTTCATTCGCTCCAGTCATCTTCTTGATCAATTCAGCACTTTCTGGATAATATTCCCTCATAATTTCGGTATCATCGACGAAGGAGGTATGTTTAGCTGGATGATGTACGAGCTGGAACCCAGTGTTATCGAGCGTAGTAGCCAAATCCGCTTTTGCGCGAAGATCCTCGATGATGACGTCCTTCTCCTCCCTCTCGAAGTTCCGAACGCGATCTCCGACTCCGTCTGGGGAGTTAACGGCGTTTATATGTTGGAATGCACGGACGCCGTCAGGTGGCGCGACGAAGAATGTTAGTCGAGCGATGACTCTAGAGAAGGGAGATGTCATTTATTTGTTGATAGATGGTGTGAGTGCCAGGATCTTTTTATAAGAATTGCCCAACGACATCTGAATTAGTAGCCCGGAGCCGCTTTGGTGGCGATCAATAATGTTCCTGAAACTACTAGTAGCTGGATGACTCTTTCACCAAATATTCCCATTTCAACACGTACCTTACGATGTTCATGGAAAGACACTTGGCTATTTCAAGTTAGAACTTGGGAATGAACATTCCGCATGCTGAACAAACATTCACGCCACTCCCGTTCGAGTGTATTTGGCAGAAACTTTCCCTTGTCCTGATATAGATAACCAATGATTTGGTTCAAGATCATCCGGGGTGGTCACCGGTACTTGCCCTACTCCGTTCCTTTGGAGTAACAAATAAGATCAGTGTACAAATTTTAACTGACTAGCGATCGCTATTTGCCACCAACACCAGTATCCAGCCGATCTAAATATAATATTTAGATCTACTTACCTTCTCAGAGAAATGCCACAAGGTTCCGGATGCATATATATATCGGGATTGATAAAGCTATGGATTAAGCCGAATCTCGAATAGAGTTGGAAGGTACCAAGAATCCAAGATCAGCAACGCGATCCAGTATGGACTTGTGGCGTTTCTCCCGGATCTCAGTTTGATGCTGATGATAAAAGGGAATGCTTGGCGTTTGGAAATCTTCGAGATATGCACGCAGAAGAGTTAATTAGTATAGTATAGAAGTTACAACAATCGGAGCAGGCACATGCTTTTCGACGTGGCGGCAGTCCCGGGCCGTACGTAGGACGTGAGATGTGCAACCCAAATTGCACCATGTTATCCGTAAGTGGAGCCGGTACAGAGGTGCGTCTAGTATAGCCGTGATCAGTCTCTAATCAGATTGTGGTCTGGAATGTGATTGAAAAGAACCAGGAAAATGTAATGGTATATAAAATCAGTGGCGGTCGGATCGGATTAGACAAGAATTCCCGGTGGTGCCTGTAAACTGTATACGTTCCACACGTCATGACACTGGGGAAAGCTGAATGTAATACTATTACTACGGAATCGGACATTTGTGAGAAGCGGGTCTCGGAAAGTATCGCGATTATTTGAAGGCTAGGATCAATCACTCTGGAACACGAATATATTGTCGGCAAAGACATTTTTTTATTTATCCATGATCGTAACCTACTAAAATCCGTTCTTCCTTCTGACCCAACCTACACAACCACATCATTTCCTGAAAAACAACAAACTAATAATACAATACCGCTCATACAAAGATTCAATCTCCTTCAACGTCTGAATTCCCATTCCCATTTCCATTCTTCACATATGCCCCAACACCCCCTGTACAACATATGCTTCCTCCAAATACTTCATCTCCTCCTCTGTCAGTTTCATATTCGCCACGGCTGTATGAATACGTCGCTAGCGTTAGTGTAGTGTACTATGCCGAGATATTCAATATGATGACTCAGACGAAATCCCACCGTAACCACGCTCCAGAAACAAATGAAGCGAAAAGAGAAGACTCACCAATCAATTCCTCCAAATTCTTCATACTCGTCGTACCCACAATCGGCGCAGTAACGCCCTCCTTTGACATTGACCAAATCAACGCGATCTGAGCCATCGAGAGGTTTTTCTTCTTGGCGAGTGCTTCAACGCTAGGTTCGAATGATTGCATGTGTAAGCGTAATAAGAAAGAAAGGAATCCAAGACTTACCGACTAATAATCTCAGCCGTCCCGGCTGCTTTGAGGTATGACGCGTTGAAGCTATAGTAATTATCGTGAGGTGTTAGTTGAGAATGCGGAGGGAAGGGAACGTACGCATCCGTCTCGCCGCGCTTCGTCTGGTCTTTCAACGGGCGCGACAGCAATCCGCGAGCGAGTGGGGACCAAGGGATGGCACCGACACCGAAGAGCTATTAGGTGCGTCCGATTAGATAGGGAGTGGCAGTGAAGCATTCAGAAATAGTACCTGAAGAGTGGGGAACATCTCCCGCTCTTCTTCGCGATAGAGAAGATTGTGGTGGTTTTGCATTGATATGAAGGGGGTTAGGTTGTTTGTTAGTGCGTAGTCTGTATGTAAATGAGGGGGTTAAATTTGGAGGTGGGATGGGGAATGGGTGGGAAGTACGTACTTTGCATTTGGTGGACTATTGGGAGGGTAATTAGGAAGGAGGGAGAAAGGACGGGAGGAATACGTACATTGATAGGCGTGGCACGAACTCATACCGATGTAACGTACGTATCCAGCTTGAACGACGTCATGGAGAGCTTGCATCTGCATATATATTTCCTTCAGGGAAAAACAACAGAGAAGGACTTGAGGGGACATACCGTCTCCTCGATGGGCGTATCGTAGTCAAATCGATGGCCTAAACCGTAACCCATCAGACAGTGAAAGACCGAGAGGCTTCATGGACTCTGAGGACGTACATTGTAAAACGTCGATATATTCAACACCAAGGCGTTTAAGACTCGCTTTGACAGAGTCGAAGATGTGCTATCATGATGTAAGAAAACCATCCGTTAAACATTCAAAACAGAAGGAGAAATCCCAAACGTCAGTGGAGAAAAACTCACCTTGCGGCTTAACCCATGCTGATTAACGTACCCTATACTATCCACATGCCCACGAGTGGCGCTAAAACTTGTTTTGACGTCAAGCCCGACGGGGAAGTATACCTGCGCGCGCGTATTAATAGATCAGTTACAGTTCAATTTTACACGTGTGGGTGAGAAAGACGAGCCTTGGTTAGAATTACGATCTCCTCGCGCGGGAGTTTGAGGTGCTTGATGGCTTTCCCGAGGACGACTTCAGAGAGGCCGTTGGAATATGTCTGTAGGGGATGAGATTAAACCAAAAAAAGTAGTAGATATGAGCGTACATTGGCAGTGTCGAACGTCTGGATGCCTGAGTCGTATCTAGATCAGCGTCAGCGGTAAGATCCGTCGTGGGGTTGAACATAAGTAGAATAATAGAAATGAGTATACTACGCACGCGACTTTGATATGCTTGATTGCCTCCTCCTCACTATCAAGTACCCATTCTTGCCATTTCGAGGTACCATATTGCATTGTTCCAAGGATGATCTTGGATACCTTGAGGCCCGAGTTGCCTAGGCGGACTAGGTAAGCCAGATAAGTGTCATATATTATGTCCCTCCCTTGTTATTAATGGGAATAATAAGACGTACCATAGGGAACCTTGGGAGTGGATTTCTCGGCCATGGTAAAGGTGGTGAGTACTAAAGAAGGTCGATGATGTTATAATAAAGGCTGATAGTGCCATGGGAAGCGAGGGTAATTCGGGGTGCCGACGTTGAGCCGACACGCGAGAAGGTTGATAAGATAAGAGATAGAACATGATCGAGATCGATGAGATAGAAATTAAACGCACCCTTCCACCCTCCGGAGTCCGGAGTGACGATGAGACGTTGCCTAGACTAGTGACCAGCCCTATAAGGTCTGCCGCCGGAGACTAATGTCTGGGTACGCAACTACTATACAGTTGGGCACTTATTGGTATATTGATCAATTTTCATGTAGGTTCATGTGGACAGCCTGTCAACGAGAATTCAGATCTTTTGGAGCTGGCACAACTAAGTATGGCAAGGCGAGACCAAGGCCTCCCTTTCTGCGAAATTATCCGAGGACTCAGCAACGAGTGTAGAAAGCATATTCGCTTGTACCGTCAATGACATTTCTTACTCTCAAGCTTCTATCGGAGGGTTAAAATGCTGCAACCTCTGTGCTTGGGGGAGCTGTCCAATCTGTACGGGTTTCAGCTGCTTGGACCGTGCCAGCCTCGTTACGTGTATGCTCCTGTCTTATCCCACGTATTCGGTCCCCTCGTGATGCTTGCAGATGACCTAAAACGAGCTGAAGACTAAGTAGAATGCAAAGAGACGTCATACTTCTACTGCCAGTCAAACAATCTTGGGAAATGAACCTGGAATCCACGTGGAAAGTTTCTTTAGACTGTTCGCTGAAGATCTGAACAATCTGCTGCCAGCTTGGGTTTCCTATCCATTAATGATATCAAAGAACAGGTGTGATTAATGATTCCTGGATAAGTATGGTGGAGCTGTGTAGTATAAAGGGATTGCATACTAATCTTTCATATAAATATGGAGTCACTGGGATGAGAGACGACTTATTCTGGTTCTGACCTCCGACCTTGTCGCGATACTTGTGTACTCCTCACGCCGTCGCTACAGTGGGGCCGTGTTATTCAAAAGGACTACTATTCTCCTGGTCACTAGCAACATGTCCAATACACCCATCTCTTGGTCTGTCACAGATATTGAAGCATGGATCCTCGAGCAAGCCTCCTACTTCACTTCAAACCACACTATCGATCTGGCTAGAGATCTATTTGAACAGGGATTCAAGGAGTAAGCGTTGAACACTTTTTATCCTACACT
>JABAJX010010158.1:0-11144 GCA_018221735.1 Termitomyces sp. K1Aa
AATTTTATTTCATTTCTACTTTAAAGTTGACATGATGAATAGATCTAAAGGATCTCGGACATGCCGTCCCCTGGAGCAGCCCATTAAATCATGTGAGAATCTGAGCAGTTTGTTTGTAATTCAACAAGAAACCAAAAGGTTTATCAGATGGTGTAGAAGGGAACTTATAACAAGAAAGAAACACACAGTGGCCATGAGGTCAAGCAAAAGATGAGAGGAAGCATATTTGACAAAGTTGTGCAGAGTAACAGCACAATGGTTCAGCTTACATAATACAAGGGAAATCCCAAGGTACTCAACACATACAAACAAGGATATAAATCACGTGTTCAAAAATTCAATAGAGGACTTAGATTAAGCTTACATGAGATTAGAATCACATGTTTAAAATTTTTGCAGGACAAAGGATTGATGCAAAAAAGACCGAGATCTTTCCACACATGGATCTCGGAATGTCTGCCCCTTTTGCCTGTTTGGGTTTAGATTTTGATGGCCCAATCTCTTTGCCATTATCAACACTGTCCTGACTTCTGGCCACACACTCACTGTTGTATTTCTCCTGCTGCGCTCACTATTTTGACACCATCCCAACCATGCACTCACTGTTTCTCTGTATGACAGACCACTTTTGAGTGATTCTATCCAGTTCAAGGAAGAGCAAATGTATTTAAACAAGAGTTTATTGTACAATCTATACCATACATGAATATACAATTCACTCTCTGGTTACATTGTCATTGTCAGGTATAGCCTTGAAGACAATATATCAGATGGAATTTCCTGAACCATGCACAACAAAAGCACTGGTACTAAGTAATGTGTTACCAGCTGCCATCTACACATGAACAACCGGGTCCTGAAGTAGTACATACAGCAGCAATAAGTGGAACATGGTTGGTTGACTTGTTAGGTGGTTGGTTGACTTGTTAGGTGGTTGGTTGACTTGTTAGGTGGTTGGTTGACTGGATAGGTGGTTGGTTGATATGGGGTTGATTCAAGGTTGATTGGTTGATTGGTTCCCTTGCTTGACAAGGGTGTTCCCACTGTCATAATGAAGCCAGATTTTGTGTACCGGAGATTGCCTTGAAATTTATCCTTCATTTTCATTCCTTTCAATTGATTGCTTTCCAAGGCTTTTCTCAATCTTTCATTGAAATTCTCTCTCTGTCTTTGTTTGATTGTCTTTTCTCTTTTCTCTTTTGTTTTTTTTCTATCTCTGGTCTTTCTACATACTTCTTTTCACTGTTTTATTATACCAGTTTCTGGTTGTCATGTTCATCTCCTCTATCCTTTTGTCTTCTATCTCCAAATTTATATTATGTGTTGCCTTGAACAATTCCGCATCAAATCCTTGCAATAGCCAGATAGAGTCCCTCCCTGGAACTGTGTGAGAGTGCAACGTATAGGTTGAATAGAGTCAGTGTGCCTGTGGGTGGTGATGCAATATCAATCAGTACATATGGTAATGTCTGTTCTTGTGCTCAGTAATCTGTGAAGGTGTAGGCTGCTGTTATAGGAAATTGATGCCGTTGCACCATATTGATACTGATTTTTCTGTTTGTGTATTGTATCTTCAATTGATATGATATTGTTGTTGGCTCTACCGGTATGACACATTCTTCTAAACCTTCTAATTTTAATGCTCTCATTCTTTGCAGTTTAACGAGTATACACACAGGCATCAATTGACCTTCCATCTTCTGGTGTTGTTTCCTCTGGATGGAGAATTATATCCACAATCACTGCTGGCACATGAAAGTATTTCCATTGGAAAAAGTGTCAAAGAAACCTGTTATGCCATTTCTTTGGCAGCTTTTTTCTTTGGAAAAAGTCATGTTCCTTTGTCTAAAGACTTCTTCTGAAAGAAATATGCACATTGGAAATAGCATAGCAGGTTTCTTTTACACTATTTCCAACAGAAACATCTTCCCATGCCAGCAGTGAATCTCACCTTGTGCTCCATTGGTGATGTCAAGATCAGTCTCAATGTTGGTTGTCACCATTACCTTCATGCCTATTGCCAGTTCTAATTGTCTTGGTAGGTCCTTTTTCTTTTGTTGATTGCGTTTTCCTCCCTGCAAGTGTCTTGATTCAAGATTGAACTTCTCTTTCAATTGTAAAGGGCCTTCCTTTCACTGTATCATCTGCCATACATATGTATATTGTTTGTCCATTGTTTTGACATTACTTTCTTATTTTGGCATTGTTCTATTCTGATTGTACTGCGTGTCAAGGCATTATCAGAGATGCATCACTCCCTATCAGCTCTTGTAGCATTGTCAAGTGTTCCACTTGCACTTGCCCCAACTATAAGTGTTGCAGAAAATCCAGCCATACTGTATCTGACACTTGCATCTGTCCTTTCAGGCTTATGACTGTCAAGAACTCTTCATATATTGTTCTTCCAAGTTGTGTGTGACATGAATGTATCTTTTTCTAGATCCATGGGATAAAAGAGTGCTTCTCTGATGGGTTTTGCAACAGGCAGAAGCTGATGAAAATCATTGCATATGATGACATTTATCCCTCCGAAGGAATGTCCATCCAAATATTCTGGTGATCCGGTTTTCCCAATGGTTATATTGCATGACAGTTGTGCAAAGAATGTCTTTGATAACATGGAAAACCTGTCAATAATGAGATATCTTTTATGATGCCAGTATTTGGAGTTTGCTTTTTGTTTTGTCTGCTAATTTGCTTTTGTTGCTATACAGATTTATGCCACTAATGACATGTGTTGTCTTGCCATCAATGAGTGAGGCCGCAACTCCGGTATATGCAGACTTTACAAGCATATATTTGACATCTCTTGCCTGAGAAGCTTCTGTTATTGTCTGTATGACTTTTGATTTCCCTGTACCGCCTTCTCCTTGTAAAATCATTTGAAGTGAGGTGGATTGTTGCCAGCAAGTGTATGGTCCAGATACCATGTTATAATATTGTATGCATGCCTTTGATCTTCATGTAACTGTGATGGATCAACTCCTGTGAATAACCTCCGCTAATAGAGTCTACCCTTGCTTGATCAGAACTGTTTGGAATTTGAATATGTGTGACTGCCACTCCATTATCTGGTTTTGTCATCCCAAGAGCTTTATCTTCTGTTATGCCAACATTCTTCCATGCTACATCTTCATTCATTTGTTCTCTCCATTGAACCAGCTGTCTGAAGTCATCTCCTGTAGCACATGCAACAATAGGTGCATCTGGGCTAATCTGCCACTATCAAGATTTTTGCTTGTCGACCAAGGTTGACTGCAATCCATGCATGGAGCAGTTTATTCAGAGAAGTCTGGGTTGCAACAAGTTGCTCTAATCTCTCCTCCATATACTATATTGCTGTCCCTTCTTGCACCTCTTCATCCAAATCATGTTCATCGTGTATAGTGTTGAGAGGTCCGGTTACATGAACCACAAAAAAGACGAGAACTGGACTGAACTGCACCAAAAAAGACTAGACCGTGGTCCACAGTCTTTTGGTTTTGAGGATAAAAAGACCGTGGTTCTGGACCAGTTAAGTCCGGTCTTTTTGTTACCCCTAATAATCACTCATATTCCTTACATATACCACCTTTTTCTGTGAATTTTCAACAAATTTTGACAGATTTTAGAGGAGTTCCATGCATGTAGTGTTTGTTGAAGCATGTATAGGTCAAATATGTTCATAAGGAACGGATAATCAGGTCCTGGCTTCAGTTTTCATGTGTTTTTGAGCTACCATTTTCAAAAATATGTCCAAATCACTAGTTTTAACTGTTTTAGACCAGTTCATGGACCGATCTTAACTGGACCGTTTGTAACTGGTTTAGACCGGTCCAGTCAATAGTTCTGGCACTTTGCAATGAACCTGGACCGGTCCAGGTTTCCGGTTCTGACCAAAAAGGTCAAAAGACCGG
This sequence comes from Termitomyces sp. K1Aa, assembly GCA_018221735.1. NCBI lineage: Eukaryota > Fungi > Basidiomycota > Agaricomycetes > Agaricales > Lyophyllaceae > Termitomyces > Termitomyces sp. K1Aa. The sequence goes on from JABAJX010010158.1 coordinate 3,897, forward strand.
ACTGAACTGGACCTTGCAACACTAATTGTGCATAATCATTGAACTCTGATGTCTGTTGTGGTCTCCTCCTTCATAATCCTCACAATTTGCATTGGCATTGGCTCTACATGTGTGGAAGTACTAGACTCCTACTAGTATGTGTTTTGTTTGTTTATCAATTGCCATTTGGCTCCCAAAATAGTTGTCAAACACTTCTGTCCATCCTTGCTCTGACTGTTTGAGATCTGTTTGTATATCCCGTCATGGCTTGAGCAGCATCAACATTGATGCTTGATAGAACTCGGCAGAGTCTGCATCATCTCTTCAAGGGAAATATTGACCTATGAAGTTGGGAAGAGTATGAGGTGAGCAAATTATATGACAAAGTTGCTTGTACTTTGGATGACATTCTTGGCATAAAACTCGAGTATTGAGTGGTTGTCCTCGGTGATTATTCTTGTCTTCAATGTTATCTGTTTCATCACCATCATTGTGGTGTGATTGGCCTCCTTTGCTCTTTCTTATCATGACTTTGTAGTTGACAAAAAATTTGATGATGTTGTAATCTCCGAGATTGTTGCCTCGTGCAATGTCATCATTGCACTGTGACTTTGTGTAGAGCCGTCCAGTCAAATCAAAGTCTAATGTCACAATATTGTCATCCTGTTGTGCCGGTGAGTCAACATTACTTTCATTTGTTCTTTGATATTACTAACTTCTTCTCCTGTTGATGTGTCGGTGGTAATCTGTCTTCCATCATCAACATTGTCTTCTGGCATGTGCTCTGCAAAGGTAGCTTGGTTTTTCTCCTTGGTATGTACACTGTTGCCTTGATTGTAAGTCTCTTTACTTCTTGTATTGATCATCTGTCTTATCTTGAACTTTTTTCAATCCTGGATATATTTGGAAAAGTCGTCCAACAAATGATGACCAATATATTGGAGCATATTTATGGGACCGGTATGTGTCCCCCTGACCCATCAAGTAAGACATAACCATTGGAGCTGCTAATTCCTGCTTGTGGTTGATGGAATGGACTAATCAGAAAATGAGCATCTGTTATGATTCACAAAGCTGTTCAATGTAGCCTTCATCCGTCTCTGCATTTCTGGTCCCTCCTATAGCCAACTTGTCTAAATGATAGGCATATGCTTTTTCCATTAGTGAGGCTCCATTACATGTTTGTCCCTGTTTTTTTTTGCCAAATACACAGTTGTGTACACTCATGAGTAATTTTGTGTTGTTGTTGCATCCACAATTAATCAATATGCCAGAAGACCAACCATTTATGTACTTGTATAACCTCTTTTGACCCCACTTTCCATTTTCCTGTATAAAATCTTCTTCATTCCATTCAAATGGAGCTCAACGTTTGCAGTGATAGCATCTATCTTTGTCAGAAAATAGACAACATCAAATCAACATGTATGGATTTGTGTGTTGCAAGCAAGCTGGAGTTCATATTGATTGATCAATTCTTCATAGTTGGTAGCACTGGGGTGAGGAGGATGGCTAAATGAAACTTCTGGGTTGTGTGGAATCATCTTGACACTCTTTTCAGAATCAAGTCTCAGATTATGTGCTTGAAGATTTGCCCTGATATAAGCCAGAACTTGTTCTCAAAATTCTGTGCCCTTGAGTTGTTCCAACATCTCATCTCCATTGGGTGCATGAAGCAACCATACAAGAATATGAAGATGTAATGTCCCCCTTTCCTGTGATTCAACTATACCAAAATAAGCTGCTACCCATCCAAATATGCCCATGGAGCTCTTTACTTGGAAAGGTGTTACTTTGATTCCAAATAGCATCTCAAGTACAGTAGATATCAAAAATGAAAGAACTCTGACTATGGAAGTCGTACATATATAAGTACCTATCTCCTCTCTTTGTACCTTGTACCAACAAAATTAAAATTCCATGGGACCACTTCCACTTCCACATCCACTTCCACTGACCATCTCACATCTAACAACCCTGGCTGGTATGTATGTATGCATGTACAAAGCTCCCATCCACACTCACCATTGTACATACTTCCACCAGGAACTGGAAACCCAAATCTGGGGAAATCAATTCTGACCCATCCCCCACAGATGCTCAGGTGAATTCCGGCACCAACTCCCTTCTCTCCTGCCAGACCGAGTCTGAGAACCTACGCAACAGTGAAAGAAAACCTCAGTGACCATTTCAGTGAGAGAGATCAACAATATTGATTGTATCTATGCAACAGTGAAAGAACTATGCATAAGGTGATCAGTCCATATGTACAAGGTATTGTAAGACAAAGTACTTACAACCCCAGTGACCATTGCAGTGAGAGAGATCAACTGAGGGTGTAATGCCACATTGACGTGTATTTAAAGTCCAGAACACATGACCATGTAGTCCAACTGACCACACCAGACTATTTGTCTAACACAACCCCATCAGTGACAAAATGGGCACAATTAAGTATAACGTAGAGTATAAGAAAATAAAAGTTAAGGAATAGAAACAATACTGAGTGATTGATACTGAGTGATTTAATAAATTGTACTGTAGTTCTTTGGAAAGTGGTTTTGTTAAGATGTCAGCGACCATATCTGTAGTCAAAATCCATGACAATGCAAAAGATCCTGTGTGAAGATGTTGGCATATGAAGTGGTAACAAATGTTGATGTGTTTGGATCTGGAATTTGTTGAATGGGAATTGACTATATCCAAGGCACTCTTGTTGTTGCAGAAAATCAGGAATGGATAAGGAATTGGAAGATTAAGTGTTGTGAGAAAATATTGTATGGCTAATGCTTCTTGCATTGCATGTGATAAGAACATGTATTCAGCTTCTGTTGATGATAGAGCAACTGTCCATTGCTTCACTGCTGACCACAACAGCAGGCTCAAATAGACAAAGAAAGCATAGCCCAATACACTTTGACAAGTAGTCAAATCTGAAGCCCAGTCTGCATCTACTGCCCCAAAATCCTCAGGAAGTATCATGCGAGCAGAAGGCTCAACCTGTGGTCTCAAGAAGTTGTATTCCAGACCAAAGTCTCTAGTGCCCAATAGGTATTGAAGGACTTGTTTTGCTGCCAGTAGATGTTTATGTGAAGGATTTGAATTGAACTGACCCAAAGACATAGCTGTAAAGGCCAAATCCAGTTGAGTGCATAATGCAAGGTATAGAATTGAACCAACAAGTCTTTGAGAATGGATTTTCACATTTTCATCAGCAATTTCTGGTAGAGCATTTGATGGTGGGTCAGGCAGATCCTCAAGTTTTCCAGGTAAAGGGAGCAATAGTGGCATTGCATTTAACAGATGATATGTTGTGAGGAGATCGAGAATGTTACCCTTTTGTGATAGCCACAGTTTCTTCTGCAAATGATCCTGATTTTAGTGTTGCGAGGTCCAGTTCAGTCCAGTCTTTTGACCTTTTTGAGCAGAACTGGAAACCTGGACCGGTCCAGGTTCATCCAAAAGTGCCAGAACCATCAACTGGACCGGTCTAAACCAGTCACCAATGGACCAGTTAAGATCGGTCCATGAACCGGTCTAAACCGGTTAAAACTGGTGTTTCGGAGATATTTCTGCAAATGTTAGCGCAAAGACACATAAAAACTAAACCCGTGACCTGATTATCCGTTATGTATGAGCATATTTGACCTATACATGCTTCAGAAAGCACTACATGCACGGAACTCCTCTAAAACCTGTTAAAAATTGTTGAAAATTCGCAGAAAAAGGTGGTAAATATAAAGAATATCAGTGATTATTAGGGGTAACAAAAAGACCGTGGACCACATTCCAGTCTTTTTTGGTGCGGTTCAGTCCGGTTTCCGGTCTTTTTTGTGGTTCATGTAACCAGACCTCGCAACATACCTGATCTATCCTGATACCCAGATATAAACTTGTAGCCTGAATCCTTTACTTCAAATTGCTTGCACATTTGATCCAAGTTCCAGTCATAGAGTGGTTTTGAGTTTGTTGCATTTAAGCCATCATTGAGATGGATGCAAATTATGATGAAGAGATCTTTCCATCCAAAGGCATGGGAATTGATGGGTCAGGAGGAGTGGGAAACCGCCCAAAGAAAACCGCATGATCCACTTCGCACCTCATTAAACTATACAACTTGAGTTCTTCACAAATTACTTCATACCATTTGTGTGATGCCTGTTTGAGACCATATAAAGCATGCAGAACCCGATTCACTTTCTTTGGATTTGAGTCAGGAAAACCAGGGATCTGCTTTCAGTAGATTTTGTGCACCAACAGAGCATTGAGGAAAGCTGTCTTTATGTCAAAAGTGAAAAGGTCCAAGTTATATAAGATGGCATAAGCCAGAGTTATCCGAATACTTGTCATTTTTGCCACAGGAGCATATGTTGTCCCATAATCTTCCAGTTGTTGACTAAGCCCTTGAGCCACCAGCCTAGCCTTCTCCATCCCTTCAATAATTGACCCATCTGGATTGAATTTATGTGCATACACCCACCTCACACCCATTGCCTTCTGCCCATTTGGAAGATCCACCTGTACAAACACTTGTTGTTCCCTAAGACTCAATATCTCTCTATCCATAGCCGCTGCCATACATCCACATCCAGTTGCCGTGTTGCTTTGTAGAAGTTTTCTAGAAGTTTGTTGAGGTTATGATCCTTAGTTGTCTTGAATTGAGGTGTATCCAATCCATGTGCCGCATAAGCCTTGAAATTGTTGATAGCCAATGCTTCAAATTCAGTAAGATCTGTTATTGTGTTTGGAAAATCTGGTCCATCCAAGATAGAAATAAGATCAAGTATAGCAGAAAGCCCTTGATGAGGTTCTAGTCTAGCCTGCCTGTCAGCATAAGGACAAACAAGACATTCATTCTGTTTGTGCATGTCATCAAAATAAGCACAACCTGCATTTGTTATTATGATTTTCCAACAAGAATGATCTGGTAATTGAGGAGGAGAGATTGAACAGTCTCCAGAATCCAACATAGATAAGGTATCCTTGACAGAAGGTGAAATCTGGCTTGAAATGTGATGACTGGTGCAATAAGGAGTCTCAGAACCAGGTAATGATAGTGAAGAGTTCCCATGCAAGATAGCATGAAGGTGAAGCTTGCCCCTGTCATTCTCACTGAACACAACATCCCACAAAAAAGTAGTATCAACCATTTGTATCCCAAACGCGCCAACCCAACCGTCCTTCCTCATATTCCACAAAAATTGCCTTGAACTGTCTGGTATTACTCTTCTGCCATGTCTCCTTTGGGTACAAAACAAAGCATTGACAACCCTAGACCTGAAGATGTGACAGATCGGGTTTGACGCCTTCAACCACCTCATAGGGCATGATATGACACTTGGTAACATAGATGTCAGAAGATGATTCCTCAAACACTGCACCATTAATATTGCATTCCCAAAGAATGACACCAGAAGACCAGATTCTGCCATCAGTGTCTGAGTAGTATCTTCAATTGTCCAAACATATTGTTCTTCCTTTCCATTCTGTTGATGCGCATACACTGCCGTTGATTGCAACTCAATCCACTTCTTGTCCAGATAATCCTTAAACTTCCCCTCAATAAACTCCTTCACACCATCACACCTGGCAGCTCTAGCCTTATTCCCTGATACCAGTTCCAACCATGCCTGAAAAGCTTTGAAATATTTTGACATGTGATTCTTCTTTGTTAAGAAACCATGTTCTCAAGATTTGAGTAATCATCTAGAATACAATGGAAATATGACAACTTCCCATTTGCAAAGTGAGTCGGAAAAGGTCCACAAGAGTCCATGTGAAGTAAGTCACAAATCTTCTCAGCACAACATTGATGATTGTCATATGGTTGAGCAGGCTGTTTGCTGATTATGCAAGGAATACACTGGTTGTCATTGAAAGGCCTGACAAAGTCAACCCCAGAAACACACTCCTTCAACACAATCCTGGTTGTATTCTAAGCAGGATGACCCAAACAACAATGCTACAGATCAGAAGTGATAGGTACCTTGGGAAAATGCAGAGGTGGATGAGCAGCTGCTGGGAACGCAGTCACAGGAGAAATAGTTGGCAAAACAAAATCACACTGTAAGAAGGACAGGCAATTCAGGACAGTGGCTTGCAGAGACTTATCACGGAGTTGAGACAAGGCAGAAAAGTATGTGGAAGTTGCCTCCTTTGCAAAATGCAGGTCCAAGTTGTGTTCTGCCATGGAACCCACAGACAGTAGGTTTATTGGAACATCAGAGGCATGCAGACAATCTGATAAGATGAGAGTAATAGTCCTGCCACCTACGACAGTCTGGAAATGAACCTCCCCTCAAGCAAGAGTGGTAAGCATGCCACAATTTGCAGTCCCCACAGGTACTGCTAATTCCTCATCATAAGTTCAGAACCACCGCCTGTCACAAATTATGTGAGTCGTGCATCCCAAGTCAAGGATAAAGTTGAAGCGCAATGAAATGGAAGCCATAACAACAGAGTCAGTTGAACCAACAAACGTCTGGTAAGGCAGTATCTATGACTCAGCAGACAAATTGTAGAGGAGGAAAGAGGTGTCATTGTAATTGTTGTAAACCACAGAAGAAGGTACAGTATTATTAACATTGTCAGGTATGGAAAATGTGATAATAGTATAGTTTCAGGAACAGGATCTGATACAGCTACATTTGCTCTGAGGCAATGGGTAGAGTTCCTGTCATGAGTAGAAGCCCAACGTGGGCCTGATGAATCCCCCATGGTCAAAGGAGACAGTCCAGATGCAGGAGAACCCAAAGAAGAAGCCAGCACAGAAAATTGCGCTGAGGAGTAGAAGATGATTGTGGTTTAGGTTGTTGACTAGTAGTAGCAGCCATGCAACGTCAAACATCAATATTGGTCTCAAGGATGGTATTGGCCAATGCATAGAAATTGAAAGAACTGTTAGGGTTGTTGTCCCAAGAGCAACAAACTTCTTCATGAAGGAAGTTGAAAGCATGGTGGTCTGGAATCCCATCCATGAATTTCTGAATTCTCTCATATGCAGTGAAGTCCCAAGGAGTTGTAGATAGCTGATTCACAGCAATTCTCCAAGCCTGAACATATGCCAAAATTGCATTTGGAGCACATTCAAGGTTGAAGACAGAGTTCTTCATGTGCTGAGCAGACACAGCGCTGCTGACACTAAAACATTTTTGAAGATAACATTCATCAATCAATCAATAGAAGATCAATACATACTTTGTAGTTGTAGTTGGACTGAGAAGCTGGATCAATAGTTGTTAACGTTTATCAATCAATCAATAGAAGAAT
>JABAJX010010160.1:0-11090 GCA_018221735.1 Termitomyces sp. K1Aa
TTGCTCTGTTTCTTCCCTTTTTCCTTGAATTATTTTTTTATTTATTTTTATTTCCCCACTACAATCAGTACCGGGCCATGTTTTTTACTTCAAATCAACAAACGTTTAATTTTTACTCCGCGACGTTTGTCGGGGTTGCCCGGTATTTCCGAATATTACCACCTTCCAGAATTTCATCACTTGGCGCTGTCGATAGGCTTGTCAACATCTAGGTGCTTAACGTATATTAATAGGACATTGAAGGACACCCATCTGTTGGCTTTTGACTATCACCTTGGTGGTGTTCAGCTGATCCTGTAAGGCTGTCCTTACGGAGGCGACCAACTTACCCCTCTGGGCCTCTGACACTTTGCAACCAAATGTCTCTTCGATTCGTCCGCGTCAAGGTGCCACGCTTCGATAGCCAGGATATCTTGCATATAACCACAACAGTGGCTGCTTTGACTCAAGAGCTGTCAAGCATGTCGTTCTTCCCTCCGGCAACAGCCGCTGTGTCGATTCTGTTACTTATTCTACAGACGGTTCAGGTAAGATGATTTCCATGGAGATTGGCCTCTTGAGGTGATCAAACAATGTACCTATTGCGATATAGAGCATACAGGTCAGTTGGATTCCTTATTAGACGCTGTGCGGGGCGTGGACACTAAAGTCCTGGAATAGAATAATAAGGAGGCATGTTTTCGGTTGGTTGGTACACACGTTCATTTTCTTGCTTTCACCGACTACCTTTTATAGACTGGTGCGACGAAGTGCGCGAATACTCTTGGATATCAACGAACAGATGGAAGGAAGATGGGACACAGCTTCACCTACTCTCATCAGAAACTTGGAGAAATTTCAAGAGTAATAATAACCTCCTTCCTCATCTTCACAGCTTGATCCTTATCATATCGCTTCAAAGCACTTTAAGATCGATTCATGAATTCATGAAATCGTTGACAGATGCCAGCTGGGTTCAGCGATTCACGAAGAAGACAACTATCGAAAATGCCATAATCGACTATACAGGACAACTTCTTGACGCGGCACAATCATTTCAGGTCTATTCATCATCTCAAACCTCCTCTTAACGTTACTCATCACGATCATCTATCCCCGCAGATCGCAACTCTCATTGACATTCACTATGCTGTGTCCGATCGTGCAAAGGAACGAACGATATTAGACCCATCAGCACCGCCCCCTTACCAAAGTCCTGTAGATTCAATTCAATGCAGCAATGAATCGTTATCTTCCGTGTCAGAGAGCCGGTCCAATTCGTTAATTCTCGTGGAATCTCCTGTCGACATAAAAGAAAATTGGGTACCTCTACTGTCTCCTGAGAAAGAGGATGAAATCATATCTGATGCTGCATTTGATGCTCGTGGTGTAAATGTTTCTGATCTGGTTCATATCACTTAGAATTGTGATTGACTTGGCCTCCTTTTGATACAGTTTCGTCGGTACCACCAGTCTGAGGTTCGCTTCAGAGGCAGGGTAAATCTTAAGGGTGGCTGGTGGGCAGGCACCAGTCCAGCTGAAGTGGAAGGCCGGCCTGCTCTCATCAAACGATACGAAGGACCGGCCGAACAGGCTCTCAAGGTCGGTCCCATGGCTCCTTTATTTAACTCTCGGAAATGAAATCAAGATGTCTGTATCCAGGTGTGGATGAAAGATGTGAAGCTGCTTCAAAACGTGTTGTATGTCAATACCCCCTTGCAGCAATGATGCTCTTTGACATAAGTGCGGGATAAGTCACCCGAATCTCCCACAGATGGTGGGGCTCTCGGAAGGAGGTGCTCCAACACCTTTCATTGTATTGTCCCACGGTTTGTGATCCCCTCAGCTTATACAACAACTTTCTATGGGATTGATAGATGTTTGAACACAGTGCAAAGGCGAACTCCACAAGCGTTGCTACTTGACGTACTCAGAAAAGAGGGTCTGGCAGCCTGTACAAACCTCATTCTACATTTTGTACATTTTTTTCCCCTCATTCCTTGAACGTTGTTAACTTTTCAGTTAGTATCAGGATGTCGTGGTTTGGAAGTTTCCTTCTTTAATCCTTAGTATTTCCTGAAATGTATCTTGGAAGGATGCTGCTCTCTATATTCAGCGTCAGAGGGGATTAGAGGATCGGGAACTGCAAGATTTTGTTGGAGTATGTAGTAACTCTGAGCAGCACTGATAAGTGACCTGACATGTTGAATCTTAGGATGCCTCATTCAGAGTGGATGGCTCTAACACCATGATAATGGGCCTACCTGCGCCGAGATGTAGACATTGGAGGACTGCCAGGAATTATGGCTTGACCGAAAGCCTCAAGATGGTCGTCATGAACGTATGTTGACATCTTTTTCTATCGTAAGTTGATTCTCCAATAAAACTAAATAGATGCTCCCAAATGAAGGGGTGATACAATATAAACCTCGAGAGGTCAGCATAGAAAACAGGGATACCAGTCGACACTTCAATCACCTCATCACTTTAACTAAGGGTCTCCTTCCTGCAGAGAAAGCTCCAATCAAGCTCTCTTCTCGGGTTCAAGTTTTCATCGATAATGATGACGATGAAGAGGAGGAAGACGACTTATTCAGCTCAAGAATGCCTAGAAAACCGAGATTAACTCTGCGTCAACTACGACTTTCCAATATCGATGCAGATACCCACAATCATACGTGGAAAGAGAATGGCGGTATACCTTCCCATAAATTCGCCATCGGTGATTATGGATACATACCAGTTGGTGGCAAGGGCTTCCAAGATTTTATTGTTCTTGGAAATATTCTAAAAGATGGGCTTGTCAAGTTCGCAATCGACAACCACGCTTATGGAACGCATTGGAACTGGAAGGATACACCTATTCGCCATGAACCTATGGAACCCTTTCCTTTGCCTGGTGATGCTACGTGGTAAGACATTTGACCTTTCTGGTTGCTGATTGGTCTTCTGAGGGTTGAAATTAGTTGGACATTGGTGGTACTTCCGTACGCTCAAGCTGACTGCCAAATCATACACTCGTCCTCGTTTGCGCGTGTTGCCGATGCCTGGCGGTTCCTTCTGCTGCATGGGAAAGATCTCGCAGTGAAACACAACGTCAGGCCGGAAGAACTTGTGCTGAGTATGTTTGTCGTGGATTTTACTGTTTCTTTACTTATCACTTTCCCCAGTTACTCAGGCAGGCACGAACCAGGATTTTTATATCCGCGATTTCAATACCCAACCACCACTCGCTCCACGTCCACAAGCCTTGAATCGACATCCTGTACACCAGCTATTTGGCTTCAACAATCTCAACAACTCTGCGCACATGTTCCAGCCCAGATCACCTTTTCCAAACAACCCACCAGCTATCATGTATTTGATTACCTCACCGACACCGCACTTTGAGCCATATTGGACCCATAGCCCTGTTGTTGTCCCTCAGGGTGTTATGCGCCCTGCTCTAAACCGTGGCTGGACCTATAAAATTGGATGGTGAGTGCCTATGAGTTTTGGGACTCAATATGTGTCCATTGTTCATCATCCGTTGCGCTCTACATAGGTCAACAGGCTTCATAGACTGGATCCAACTCCATCCTGAAGATTTCGATGATTGCTGATCTAGAACAGTAGTATCACATCATCCAAGCATCGTCGACATACCTATAACGAACGTTCCAACTCCCGAGATTACACATTATGCAGAGGATACGATTTTAAGATATGGTCCTCACTCTCCGTAGCATACGTGGGTACCACTTGCTGAAGGTTGGTCTCGCTGTCGACGATGTATCTTCGTAGTAGATACTCTGATCCCGGTGTTCGTGTCTGGTATTGTATGGTGCGAGACTATTTCTTGAATGAGGTCTATGACAGAGGAGGAGAGATCTATGCTTTTTGGTTCAGCCATTATGTTAAAAGTACTGATCAGTCATAGATTTGAAAAAGGTTGGCAATTCTTGGTACAATGCGTGGCTGTGAGGTCAGATAAGAGTAGAAAAAGGAGTTCAAGGATGACGCACCTGCCGGTCAAAGCCCAATCCCGATGCACGGTAGCAAAAAACTCATGCTCACAGCACTCTGAAAGAGCGAAAAAGAACTTTCTATTTTCCATGCAACCGGCCATACGCACAACCTATTTGTTAGTAGTCTCCCCTTCCTCTGGACTCCGTTTTATTAGGCCAAGGCCAACAATTCCTCCGTCCGCCGAAATATCGGCAGCTTTCTGACCCTCTCTAACAGTTGTCTGGATCTTGCGGAGGAGTTCGGCTTTGACTACTTTCGCGCGGGCCGCCTGTACACTACATCAGACGAAGCGCGTTGAATCTCGAATTTACGAACGCACCTCCTTAGCTCCGTGTAGGCACTCTACATAGTCCTCGGACTGGAGGCGGCATGCCCCGGGACTGTCAGCTTGAGCGTAGCACTATTGGATGTTATTGGGGGGAAACCGGAAGTAGAACGAGCTAATGCGTACCCTGGCAAACTCCTGCCAGTAGGTAAAGCACCGTGAAGTACCTCCTGTGTATCCGAATCCAGACTAGAACGGTGTCAGTAAACACAGCAATAAGAATAAAGCAGGGCCAGCATACTGCCATGGTTTCGGGAAGAGAAAGTGTGACAGGAATAGGTGTGACGACGTCACTCGCGTTGCTCGTTGTTGACGACGACGATGGCGGAACAAGCTGAAGAGGCGTTTATCCGGACATTCCTGAGCACATTGTCATCGCAGACAGTGATCTACCCGGATGACTATCAGCAGCCTCCATCTAATTCTTTGAAGAAAGTGCCTGTGCTTCCGGTCAGGTGTCGAAATCTCTGTATATCTAAGATACTCAACGATCCTCGCAGATCGCAGTGCCCCCTCCTCCGAAACCCGCAACGCCTCAAGCAGCAGGCCCGTCGTCAGCCTCTGGTATGTTCTCGAATTTTCATTACAACAAAGCCCCTTATTCTAGCTGGTTCTTAACACAGCCTCCACCATTTCCGTGACATTTAAATCCCTCAAGCCCCCTGCATCGTACTCAATATCCATAAACCCCACCGATTCCATTGCCGCTATCAAAGCCCAGCTTGCTGCACAGCCAACAGCACCTCCTGCAGACGCCCAACGACTTCTTCTCAAAGGCAAAGTGCTCGCTGATACGAAACTTCTTCAAGAGTACAACGTCAAAGACAGAGACACAATTAACATAGTCATCAAACCAGGCGTTACGTGGGACCCTACGAAACCTCCTTTACCTTCATCACAAGAAACGATGCCTAACTATAGTGGAATTGCGTCTCCCACACCACAACACCCGCACACGCCGAAACGCGGTCACCAGCGTATTCCTTCTGTCGTTCTATCACCCTCGCCGACGGGCGAATCTAAGACCCCGGAGAAGGACATTCTCTTAACACTTGACAACCCCTCGCCTAACGTGGCCGTCGAGCCTCTGTCGACGTACGGCCAGACCATCGCAAAGCCAGAGTTTTGGCAGCGTCTCTATGACTTCCTCAAGTACGTTTCCTTTCCATCTCGTACTCTTTTCTCTCATCCCTCTCCTCGTGGCGTTCTCCGCCCAATGGCGTTATCATCAATATTGATGTTATCGCCATCACGATCTTACACACCTTCACACCTTTCATCTTTCTATAGCCTAAACCGTCAACTGACCCCTTGCTCAACAGATCAGAATTCACAACACCAATGGACGCCCTCACAGCATGGGAAGATTACTTCCGCGCCAGCAAAGGCTCACTTACCGTCAACCAAATCGCAAAGATTCGAGATCAAGTCGGTATCGTTGGCATGGCGGGGACTTAGAGTCTCCACTTGCTATGTGGTTGCTGCTTTTGATTCGGGGTCATACATATCGTTTTTGTTGCGCGATTGTTTCTCTATATTTCTAAATTGGTGATATTGGGCTTGGAACGCTTCAGTTGTGTGTCATTCCTTTTGTGATGTCGTTTTCTATATGTACTGGGAGACGGCTCATCGATGAAATATAATTTTAAAATGAGGCTTCAACGATGCTCGCAAAAGCTATCTCGCTGAAGTATGCCAACTATCACCCAACACACAAAAAAATTGTTTCTCTTTTGCTTCTCTCTTCAGGTATCTCGACATCCGACATGCCATTGTGTTTAAAGCTGGCAGATCGCAGTGTCTGGCAAAATACCTGAAGAAGGTGCGCTGCGCGAACTTGACACAGTATTTATGGCGAGCTTCGAACAATTGCGCGGAAGGCAAGTTGTAGGCATTTGCTGGAGTAACAATGAGGCGCTTGCAAGGACGCAAGGACGTGTACAATCAGTATCACTACTATTAGACACGATATACTCAGTCTGTGTGCCAAAGACTGTATTAGGGCGTGTAGGTACCTATTAGACACGATATACTATAAGTTGGTTAGCCGTGTGTATCGCGTATATTAGTGTAACTACCCACCTCAGTCTGTGTGCCAAATGTTGAAGAAACTCGAGCGCCCTACGAGGTTCGAACCGAGGACTGCCTAATTTGGAGGTACTTGGTACCTCTTCGCCACATTTCTTTTTCCTCTCATCTCCTGATTACCTTATCCCTTGATTGGTACTGTATAGTGCTCCCCAGCCACCGATCAGTACTCCTATAAAATACTTACCGGATTAGGAATTACCCTCAGTTCTACTGCATAGACTGAGGGTACGTATCTATTTAGTATTTACCTATGCATACGCACTAGTACTTACTTTATCCTGCAGACTCGTACTTATACATCGTCTACAGGTCAATATAATGAGTTCTACTGCATAGACTGAGGACTCGTACTTATACATTGTCTACACCAAAGACTGAGGTGTTCCGACTCCCGCTCCGACTCATATGTCCTCGCCTGTACAGTTCTTCCCTCTGCGGCGGCGGCGTCGGGGTCACGTGTCGTTCCTGCGCCCCGCGATCCCTCCTCAACACTCCCCCGGACTCGCGGTGCGTGTCACTGCTCGACCAGACGCATTGCTACGCAGAACTTGTTGTGCTGGGGACGTGCTAGTGGCTTGGTGAAGATATCTGCCAGATTCTCGGTGCTAGGGACATATGTGATGGCGACCCTTCCTTCTTCAACGGCATTCCGGATGAAATGATGCTTGACATCGATGTGCTTGACGCGGTTGTGACTGCGCTTATTTTCTGCTATCGCGATCGAGCCGTTGTTATCGCCTTTGAGATCTGCCGGGTATGGGACTGCCATTCCAATCTCAGCTAACGCTGCATGCATCCATTGGATCTGTTCTCCTGCCTTCGCTAACACGATGTATTCGGCCTCGGTGGTGGATGTCGAGACGGTATCCTGGAACTTCGAGGTCCAGCTAGTTGGTCCGCCTGCCTGAAGGTATACGCCACCGGAGACTGATTTCCTCGTGTCAATGTCTGCAGCGAAATCGGAGTCGTAGAATCTGCGGGGGGTATAATATTGATAGCCATGTCCTCCGTAGCGCAGTTTATAGTGTAGGGTTGCCTTGATGTACCTAAGGACATGTTGCAGGGCGAGCCAGTGGGGCTTGCCTGGGTTTGACATGAACCTGCTGAGCAATGTCACCGCGAAGGCGATGTCCGGCCTCGACTTTTACACCGTCGACCATGCCTTGTCGGATCATGTCATGTATGGTGCTCTCACCCACATGTCCCAACCTGCGATGCCACGTCTCAAGGTCAACTGGGTGGTGGAGGGACCGGGTTGCAAGCGCCTCGGGGGGTGGGGGCACAAATTCAACAATAAACATTGTGCTGGCCATGGGACATCTCATGAACGGTCTTCCGTCTGGCGCTCTGAGGGTTGCGCCATCTGCATCAATGCCAAGACGTACACCCTTCCTCACAAGGCAACCAATGGATATGAGGTTGTGATTGAGGTCCGGAGCATACAGAGCGTTGTCGAAGGTCACCTCAATGGTCTCACCCTCAAATCTCACCCACTTCCTGACCTTGCCGCATCCCAAGATGTTGAAGGATCCCTTCGCCGTCATCCCAACCTTGTTGTCGTTGTTAGGGTCACGAAGGGAGATGAAGTCCTCAATGTTGGTGAAGAAATGCTGGCTTGCCGCGGAGTCGGCATAGGTGATCCGTTCGCTGGACAGGAGAGCGCCTGTCAGGGTTGAGAAGGCTAGGTACCGGGGATTGTTGGCATTGTCGGCTGATGTCATGGCGGAGTTTGCTTGGGGTGTGCCTGGTGCATTTGTTTGGTTCTGCATACTTCCCGTTACTGACCCTTGACCATTACCAGGTGTGGAGGCATTGCCGCTGCGATTTCTCTTCCACCAGTCAGAATATTGTCCTTCCATATGTCACACATTTCTTATCTGGGTTTGAATCTATTTTGATTTAGAGTTTGATTTGTATAGATTTCTAATCTAGGACATGGATTCCAGCCAGATTTCTGCCTGATTCCGCTTGATTCCGATCGGAATTACCAGATTAGAGCTGGATTCAAATCCAGATATCTTGATTCCAAATCTACACATTTGATTTATTAAATTCCATGGATTTATTTGGATTTCCACGGACATAGAAATTTGTGACATTTTACCGCCACCCTTCCGGAAGCACTTGTCCTTGGTGTGGCCGGTCCGGCTGCAGTTTGAGCACTGATGAGCAGACCCGTCCTTACCCGAGTAGTTGGTCTGGGTAACTAGGGCCTGGGGAGACTTTGTGGATGCGATGGCAACAGCGCCGTGCAGGAGCAGGGCATGTGTTGTGAGCCAGACAACAACTTCAGAGGAGGTCACTTTGCCCATCAGGGAGCCTGTAACAGCCACCCACGAGCTCGGCATGGACTTGATGATGTATGCCCTGAAGCGGCGATCATCTATCCCAGCCCCCTAGTCATTCGCTTTGGCCCAGGCCGTCCGCATGGCCTTGAAGTGAGCTTCTATGCTGGTGCCATCGGAATATTTGATGGACCCGAGTTCCTCCTCGGCGTGGAGAAGACCTAAGTCTGTTTTGGCGTTGTGGATCAAGGTGAGTGACGCCCATGCAGTGGCTGCCGACCCATCCATCCCCACCCCGGCTCCGATGGGATTCACGACATTCAGGGTGATCATGCTCCGGGCATATGCATCATGCTGCATCCACTCGTCGGGCAGCGGGTTCGACGCGCCCCACCACGTTATTGACTTGTCAGTGCTGGTCCCCTTTGTCTCACTGTAGGAGGGGTTTTGAGCGGGATCTGGCCTCACAATTTTGCCGGTAATGTATCTGATAAGGCCTCAACCGCGAACGGCTTCGGTGATCGTCGTTTTGAAGGCAACCCAGTTGGAGCCGTCGAACTTCTCCTCCACTGGCAGCAGGAAGAGGGGGGGGTTAGACATTTTATTCTATTTTCGTCGGTTCGGGGTCAATTCAGGAGTTCGGGGTTGGTAAAAAAAATTTCAGTGAGTCCTCCACACTTCTGAGTGGCAACAGGGCCTATAACCTATTAGACACGATATACTCAGTCTGTGTGCCAAAGACTGTATTAGAGCGTGTAGGTACCTATTAGACACGATATACTATAAGTTGGTTAGCCGTGTGTATTGTGTATATTAGTGTAACTACCCACCTCAGTCTGTGTGCCAAAGACTGAGGTGTTTCGACTCCCGCTCTGACTCATATGTCCTCGCTGTACAGTTCTTCCCTCTGCAGTGGCAGCGTCGGGTCATGTGTCGTTCCTGCGCCCCGCGATCCCTCCTCAACAACTACTACGGTACTACATATGTATAGTAGTATGTAGTAGGTAATTGAACATTGATGACATCATTTCACTCAGGTACATAAGCTCGGCTAGTCGTCTTCTCTTTCCTCCTCAAACCTAAGCTGATTTTCTCTTTTTCATCAGCAAAAAGTTGCTTGGAATACTTGGCCAAACATGGCCTAAGACCCATGAGTTGGAGAAAATATGATGCTGAGGTCTTACATAGTATCATAAGTTTACAGCCAGGATTAGTGACCATTTGTATTGAATTCTAGCCTGGCTTTCGCTACACAATGAAAAAACATTGTCATTTTAGCAAGAAATCTGATATTATCCTGGAATGAGGAATATTAGGGGAATCTCAGGTTAGTATAACCTTATAAGGCCATGCCACATTAAACTAATCATGGGATTCATATTACTTTCACATATAAAATACATGTCAGAATACTTTCATAACATTATGTGGACTAATGCTGAATGTGGATTATAATCCCAAATAATTCTCAAATCAAGATACCTTCAGCTTGCTTTGGAAATATCATTATGGTGTCACCATAAGTTCACATTAATGTGACAAGTTTAGATTAAAGTCACTCAGATATTCATCTGAGATTGTATCAACACACTGATAATACATTATATTACCATCATTATCATACGTTGAGCTTACCTTACAGTTAAATCAAGATGCGGCAAGACTTCCGCAAATGGTGACCATAGGAATTGCATAATAGTCACGTCAGTCAACACATCATGTAAGTAAGTATTGTTTGTACTTACTATCCTAAGCGATCTCGCCACCATCGTTTGGTTCGAAGCTTACCAGTCAACATACAACCATATTCTTGTCATTACCTCCCACTCGCACCCGTTCTCGAGCTCGGACAATGCATGCAACAACCCCAACACACCCAGCCACCTTTCTGCACCACAACCTCAGCCCAAGACAAGTCAGATCACCATCTAGCGACCATACCTCACGAACCTCAATGCTCGTATCCAGAGTCTGCATATGGTCGTCCTGGCGCTCCACATCCGCAACAGCAACAAGAAGCTCACACCTGGGAATGAAGAGTAGCGGAGAAGGAGAGTACTTTGAGGATGTTCGAGGATATCGGATGGAATTATTTTGCATTTCATTGGACTTGGGATGAGGGATAGTGGAGGGGCATGGTGTTTCTGACTAATTTTACTCCATGCACTACTATCAACAGGACTCAACGTATTCTACGATCCTCACCTCCTCCCCTCATGTACTGATGCGAATTTAGGGTACTGGTTTTGTATTAGTTGACAATACAAACTAGTTTCCATAAATACACTATGTTCTGGGGCTTTGATACACTTAATCAAAACTTGTGTAGTGTTGTAAAATAAAATAGATTTGTGTTTTAAAAGATGAAGAACTAATATGTCCTCCAACTTCAGTGGGTCAAT
>JABAJX010010161.1:0-10995 GCA_018221735.1 Termitomyces sp. K1Aa
GTGTGTAGTTATGTCCCTGTGTAACTGTACAGTACTCAATAGACTTTGGATCTCCCTCTGCCAGTTGTGTGATTGTGTAAAATTTGTCCCATAGGTTATCTGGGCATTTTGCTGCTAGTCACATTGTTCTGGCTTTACCTTGGAGGGTTCTGTGCATGCATTCAACGTGTCCTAAATGGGCTGCCAAACTGTTGGGTAGATGACAGCCATATGTCCATCTCCTTACTCTTGAGTTCCCCATTGTGGCCTGTGTGGTATATCCCCACCTTCTTGCCAGTCTCTAGTTCTTGAGCCTTTTCCCAGGTCTTCAGAGTGGGAAGTGTGTTGGACTTAGATCTCAGAGGTATGGACCATGGCATATTAGTGTAATCATCAACAATATCCATCATATATTTGTTGCCGGTATGGGACTGTACGCTCATTGGTCCAGCTAGATCTACCCAGACTATCTCAAGCACCTCTACTGCTCTGCGCCCTTCCTCTCGCACTTTAGGGACCGGGGTTTTGGTCTGTTTACCAATGATGCAAAGGTCACATTTTGGTTGTGCGAGGAGGGAAGCTCAGGGCATACCTGGGAGCAGGCCATTGCAAGCCATGGTTGCCACAACTTGGTAGTCTGAGTGGCCTAGGTGCCAGTGCCATGTGTCTAAGTCCATGGGGTACTGGATAGACAGAGCGTGTTTGGCAAGTGCATTCTGGAGATCAAGTGTGTACAATTGCCTTCCTGGGATGAGAGGTCCTGTGGCAAGCAGTGTGATGCTGTTCGAATCTATGATGTGGACACCTTTGTTGTCAAAGGTAATCGAGGTTTGCATATATATGGCCAAGGCGCTGACAGAGATGAGGTGTACGGTGGACTTGGGTAGAGCACATTTTGAAGCTCAATCTCCACTTTCCCTTGTACGTGGAGGCAAATTTTTCCGATCCCAATGGTGTCAATGGAGGAACTGTTAAAGGTATAATGGCAAAGGGGTGTGGAAGGCACGAGAAAACATGCAAGAGAGACACAAGAAACCTTTTCAGGTCCACAGAGACGCACACGATGCGCCGAACATGAGATGATGCGAGTGAGTGTATTGGCAACGGTGAAGAAAGTCTACGGAATGAGACAGAACTAAACTAATGGTGTGTGCATATGTTAGGATTGGGGGCTGTCACATGCAGACACCCCTAATACTTCAACAGGAACCCCCTATGCCTCTGACAGCACAAGGATGAATGGGTTTGAGATCAATGAAGTCGGACATGCAGGGTGATATGTGTACAGTAGCACCTGAATCAACATAGAACAGTTTTTTGGTCAGCAAGACAATCAGTGAGCGTTTGGCTTGGTTAAGAGAGGCAACAACGGTAGTGGCAAGAATGGAAGGGGCTGTATAGTTGCTCCAGTCAACAGAGGCTCTCAGCTCGACTTCAAATTTGACTTCTGCCATGAAGCCTTGGTACTCAAAGTATTTGGTTGAGTTAGATGTTGAATTACAGCAAATTTGTTTGGTTTTGGTGTGGTAGTGGTGGTGGCGTTGAGTTGTACCTTCTGTAAATGGGACATGTCAACGATGTATGCCTGGCCATCAAGGCCCTTCACTGCGATGCCATTTCTAAATGTTCCTCCTCCTGTCCTAGGTTTGCCTCCTCCTTGCGCAGCCTTGCACGTGGCCTTGGACTCCTCTATTGTCTTCCCAGCCATGCCACCGCCGGCGTGTGTGCACCACTGCTTGGTGTGTCTGTGACACTGCTGGTTCAGTGCACAACAAACCTCGCAACAGAGTTGTTCGGGTCCATGGTTGTGACCAGGGAGATTCCCGTTCCCGCTGTCCCTGGCAGCAAGAGCAGTGTCAATGCTGGGGGACTTGGAGAGTGTGGCAAGACTGTCAATAGTCTGGAAAAGCTTACAGATTTTGGTTGAGGTGTACGGCCTGACTTTGGAGGAATCTGCAAGGCCTTGAGATACTTGAGTTTGGACTGATTTGAAGGATTTGTCATTGACAGAATTAAGAAGTGTGATGCACTTAAGCAAGTCTTTGTCAATAGTATCAATTGCAAAGGCTCTGTCAATCAGTTTGCAAATCTTGTGTGCCGTAGTCTCAATGGGTTCAATGATGGGGGCATAGGTGGTAAGTGCCTCACAAATTGAAGCAACCTGCTTGATGGGTCTTTTGCAATGAGCACGTGCCTTCAGAGCGTTGTAGCACTCCTTGGCTGTGCCGTCAGTTTTCAGGCCGTCCTGCTCGGTGTCAGAGACAGCTGCGCAAATGACTCCAACAATGAGGTTGTTGTTTGCAAGCCAATTGTTGTGAGCAACTGGTTCGGACATTGGATCAGGCTCAGTCACAAGACGGTCTGGCTTGCTGTCTGGAGCAAAGATGTAACGGTCCAGCCTGCTCTGCTGGAGGAATATCTCGAGCTTGGTGGACCATTTTGTGAATTCTCCAGTTGTTCGGTCAAAGGGGGTTGCTGAGGCTGGCCAGTGAGCATTGAGTTTTGCTGGATGGATGTGGGGGTACACGGCATCAGTGTCAGACATGTTGGTCTGGGAGGTTGTTTCTGATCCCATTGGTTCAGGTGCAGTAGTATCGGGTAGACAAAGATTCCCGTGAAGGTAGACAAAGAATTTTTAGAGAACAAGGGCTTCCAAGAAAGACAGAAGGCCAGTTAGGTACGTGAACACGTGTAGATAAGATGGCAGGTACACATTTGTACATGACCAATCAGGACTCAGGGTCCAGGAGTGTGATATGTGAAGTGTCAGAGGATTTGAATGTCGTCACTTTTAGCAGAAAGTGCAGCAACAAAGTCCCATAACCTGTTGAAATCCTAGCATGGTTAATGATCACACACACTAGAGGTAAGTAAGTGATCCTCAGTCGGATATAAATGACTGTATTGAAATCATACCTAGAGATAAGTAAGTGATCTATGGTATGACATTAATATTAGTTATGTGGGTATGTTTGTAGTTGTACTCACCCTCAGTCGGATATAAATGACTGAGGGTGCAGTACTACAGGTACTCTATATGTATTTGTTTGCTGAACAATGGTATTGTTGCCCTGGCCCAGGAACAATGAGTTCATTGTACCATGGATATTGAGGGGTTGACGGCATATTGACCGGGGTTCTAACAATTTAAGCATAGGGACACATCACTGGGAGTGTTTTTTACTTTCCTTCTTTGCATTGACCACGCCTTGGGATGTCACATGACTGATTATATAAGCGGCCAATGTGGGGTTCGTGGAAATCATAACTCCCTCCCAAATACCTCAGAAAGCATGAATATATCATTTGAAAGCCATTTGATTTTTGGAGTAAAAAAACAAAAACTACTTGGAAACAACAGATTTTCTAACAGTTCTGTCCAAATATATGTGTTTTCAACCATGTTCATCCTATTCCTCAGCCTATATACTGATATCCCCTCTCTAATATACTCCAAATCATGCTCTATATACTCTCAAACACACTCATACTTGCTATGTTCATGCATGGTGAGCTATGTTCTTTTGGTGGTCCTATCAACTCTGACCAGGTATACCTTCAGATATAAAGGTGTATATTGGACATACACTTAAATATGTCTTTGTGTGATCATCTGGCAATGTATAGATATAATCACAGGACCTGTATGAGGCATAGTAGATGATATACAGATGCCCCAGAAAGATTTCTTTATTTAGTACTCTTAGGGGCATGGTAAAACAAATATATTGACATATACAAACTATATAAACATGCATATTGATGTACATGACAAGAAACTGAGAAAAACAAGCAAGGGAGCATGAAATCCCGAGCTCACTGTGTCTAACGATGGAAAGGAAGGGCGGAGTGATGCCCGAACTGATGGCGGATCATTGCTGATGTCAGCAATGGTGCGAGAGATGTTGATGAGGGTGTTGACAACATCATTGATGGTGTCCGGCAATATGGAACATGTTGCCGAGCCTTACATAGTACTCAGAAGGGAAATAAAAACTGTAATTATTCATAGATATTGGTGGTTGCAGATACTAGGGAATTCCTGGCTAATTAGCCATAGTAAGAGGGGAGTGCTTAACCCTGCTAAATAGCCTGACATAACGTGAGGTCCAGGTGATATAGCGACCCGAAAAAGGATTTCTGGACCATTTATGGTCAGGTAAGTTGTCGGTGCAATCCAGCACTCATTTTTACTGGGTGGCCGAAACTGAATGTTGAGTAGAAGTTCAGTCAGGACTCAGTTCTGACTCTCTCTTTCCTCTTTCTCTTTCCTCCTTCCTTCCTTTTTGGGAATTTATTTAATTATTTTTTTATTGGCCCCAACACTATTATCGAGCCCAAAGTGAAGGTCCTTGATCTTGATCCTGAAGACAACACAAGTATGTGCTGTATTCCATATTTGATGGTTACATCATTATAACCAGCTGAAAACCAAAGCAATTTCACCCGAGAACGGTGTTATACAGAAGCCTGTTTTTCTTGGCACTGCACTGCAGGACTATATCTACAGAAAACAGTCACAGGTTCCAGTGTTCAGGGCCCCTTAACCATCAAAGATTTTGACACCAACCATTGGATGATGTGGCAGGAGAAAGACGAGCTGAACCAGGAATTATTGGCATCGATGGTCAAATTGTCTGATTTTGTGTGGCGAAACCCAGGGCAGTGGCAATGAGCAAAGGGTACAGCATAGTGGCTCATTATTATATGAAAATTGGAAACAAGCGGACATGTATAGTTAATGTGTAGCTAGGACAAGAATGCAAGTGAGTTTGTGACTGATTGAAGCAAGTATTGAAATAATGAATATAGTATCAGGTGAAATTTCGGATGGCCTATTAATAACGTACTTATCACATCAAGTGTATCAGATCTCCGTATACCTGAATATCAAGCGTGATCGCGTTAGACACACCTTCGAATGTTGGAATACTCAGTTTCCATCGAGATCGGATCGAGAAGTCGTAGTACTATTTTCTACCTTGACATATATTGGTGAGGACTGTAATGCAGCGAATGTCAACCCTCGAGTCTAAGTAAAGGAAATGCAACCAACAGGATGTGTACTTTTGGTCTGCATGCCAGTACTACCCATCTTGCGGAGAACCAGAATATTTTCAGAATTTCCTATGTTTTCAGTTACAATGTTGATATCCTCCGGGCCTCTCACAAAGCTGCGAGAGTTCAGATTCGCTAACAAGGTGCTGAAGTAGATAGAGCTGAATGGATAATCGAACATCACGAAATGTAGGGTGTTTGGATAAACAGCAATCTGCAAGTCTGGCAGTCAAGCGAAGAACTCTTGGCACAAAAAAAGAACTTGCCAATATGAAGAGGGTGACAGAGACGACGGCCGTGAATGACCCGCTGCTGGCTATGACGATCATCAAACGCGAAATCATGCGTCTGGAACTGCAAGAAGAACAAATGGATCAAGACTGGTGGAAGTGGAGCCGATTCAGATACCTGGAGAATTGACCCTTTCCTCGAAGAAGGTACACCATAGCAATTGCTATACAAACATCCACAACTACTGAGAGACCGCGAATCGCGAGATTAATACCCTTGAAACAATAGAAAGTCAGTGACGCAAGCTCAGAAATGCTTAGCAATGGTACATACGATCTCTCGCTTGTTCCCGATGACAGCTAACGGCTTTCCATAGCTGAAACAAAGTAAGTCTATAGCAATGAGGATTGTTGTCAAACTACCTATATGCTACATACACTAAGGCTCAAAAGTTAGAAAAGAAAGCAGGAATAATGGGGAGATAAGGCCTACCAATCACCAACACTAGATGATCATACATGAGAAAATGTTGAGAGCGCAAGGAGAATGGACGACAGACCTGCCTGTCCTATAGATAGAACTGTCTAGTAGGTACGTTAATTTGGTACCCTCATACGGAAAAGACGTCATACTAGCAAGACTATGACTCCCAAAATATAATTGCATTTCATTCCCCGCCGCAAGGAAGCATAGACTGATAGATGACCGTAAATATCCTGAGTATCCGGCACAAACTTACTTATACCTACACTTGTAGATACGGCGAATGAAGTAGAGTTGTACAACCACAGTCACAATGAACTGCATCGAATTGGGGCTTCTGATTAGGTTAACTTTGTACTATGGATGAACAGTGACTTGCCTGGACCCATGAGTGGTGCAACAATTCCCTGGAAATCGTCGTTGATATCCGTGGATGTCTCTTGACCATCAAAAGGAAACTGTGGGAACTTACGGTTGTATTTCGCTAATGCCTGCAATTCTGCCATATTGCAGGATCAATACTGGCCAGTCTATAACCCAATCAGCGACAAAACGGAACTCAACTTTGCTGTTACTAGTACTGACTTGATTTTAGGATTAAAATCTCATTAACAGTGTCAAGAACCCTACAAATTCTTGATATGATAAGCATCACCGTGGCCCAGGAATTGAACATACCAAAGTAAAGCCAGCTAATAATTCGTTGGGTGGTGAGCATGGAATGAATAGGCCACTGGTCCAAGTCTCCATAAGACACATACCAGAGTCTTGAGAAACTTCGATTCAAGTTCCGAGCTGGATCCTAGTCAGAAAAACAGCGTCCTGACGCTTCTGGACGCACTTCATGTAGAATATGAATCTGAGGACGTCCCGGGTTCAAGATTCAGATCAAGATACAAATGATAACGACCCACAATTGAAGACATGAGACCCCCCATACTGCGCTCGAAAAAAAGGACCCGATGAGATTGTAACCATAGATGTCCTGGATGTCGATGATGTTAGGATTCTCGGCGGGTGTTGGACACACTGCGGGATTGGTCTGGTTGCTCATTTCCAATGATCTGCCTTGTCCTACTGTGCTTTATATACTGGGGAATCCGAGTCGGAGACCTAATTAGTAAGATCGATCCAGAATCGCAGCTTCATCGCCATCAGCTCACATCAGTATACCAATATCTGAAGCATGGGAAAGGGGGAGACTTCTGAAAAAAACTCTTCTCATGCCCATATACCAGAAATACCCATGACAACGGAAGTGTCCTCGGAAATATATATATCTCCCACATGATACCCTGGTCCCGAATAAGTATTAGTTGCCTATTGGGCCATCATAAGTAAGTAATTTGTCGTTCAAGGTCGTTCAAAACCTTTGCACGACGTCCCAAAGGCTCTCCGTATACATACTGGCAGGCGGCTCCGGGAGTAAACACTCATCATATCCCGAGAGTCGAGACATGATTGTAACTGTGTACATACATAAAATGAAAATCGTCGGAGCAGGCTATGTGGGCAACCGAGCCACGCTATTGCGGTTCTAAGCACACATTAGCAAATTTACCATGGGCCCGGTTGTTCGCACGCGGACCGCACTGATGATCCTATCCAGATCCTATCCATTATCCATCTCACGAACCTCATATTTTCACCGACGCATGAACCGGTGCCCGTACTCGTTTATGCAGTGACACTTGTTTCCGTATCATCCGCAATACGAAATAATTAGCTGGGGTCTGCGAGGAATTTGTACACCCTTGAAGGGGATGGGTTGAAAAAGCGATGGGCGCCAGGCACCGTGGCACGTAAAGTTTTCATTGTTCCCTTCTGTGCTGTGGGAGATTTGAACATCAACGTTTCAACGTTCAACGTTCAGCACTCACATGCATCACACGCCACCCGAGTGAAGATTTCTCTGCGGAGTTTATAATAACCCACCTGGATGGGTCCTGAAATTGAAGGCTGAGCACTGGGTGCTGAGGCTAAGGCCTGAGTCCCTGGGGCATCTAGTGTTGCCAAAGATTGGTTGGGTTTTTCCCTCCTCTTTGAGGAACCTCAAACCACAGGTCTGGATGTCCACTAGGGATGTCACCTAACGTAAGACAACACAAATCCGATCACGACCTTAGTAGGCCCATTATTTGGATACATAGCACGTATGTAGCACCAACCTACCTAAAATAGCCCACCTGAGATTTTACGGTTACCGGATCGAAATTACGTCTCAGGTTACCATCAATAAGTAACTGTAGTGCGTGTGTGATCATTGATGCGACTGCCAACTTTGCTCTACTAGACTACAACCTATCGCCAAAAAAATGAATCGCTGCTTAAGCTCCCAGATATCCTGCAAGAGCTTCCTCTGGGCTTTCCCAGTGCCACTGTATGATCGTTAAATGCATCAATTTATGGTGATTACACTATTCAATGGACAAAGTAGTCACCATATGATTGGCACCAGGGAGGATCTGGTAATCAACGAGCCTTGTACTGTTGATCTTTTGCAGATCGTTTTGCACCGCCCACATTCCAGAGATGGCAAATCCAGCTGTCTGATCACCAGCAAGTAAAGCGATCTTCATATGAGGAAAGAGTTTGAGGGTCTTAGGACCGCCAAAGGCTTCTCTATACACGGCCTTGAGCTGAGGCCCGAAGTTGAGAAGTAACATGAGGTCATTGAACCCTTCGACGCCAAATGCAACTATATCCTTCAGCTCCTCTTGTGGAATGCCGTAAATGGTGGGAACTCGATCCGTGACACCAACAACATATGAGAGGCTGTTCTCATCTCGTGTTGTGATGTTACGGTTGTCAAAATACAGGGTTGCCCACTGACCAAATGCTGGTAGGCGAAGGGATTGGAGCATCGTTGTATCTCCCAAAGGGTTCCAATTCTGCTCTGGGGTAGGAAGTCCGAGTACACTCGGCGCAGGATCTGTTGACTGATTTTCAGACATGGATTGCTGGAGCCATAGGGGTACAACACACCATGTAGGATCAAAGAACGTATGTAGGACTGAAGCCGCTTTTGAACACCAAACGGGACACCCTGTGAGCTCGAAATGGTGACGAGAGGAAATGCAGCTCCCAGAGACCATCCCACAAAGACAATGCCTCCTGTTTTCCCATCTGGAGAGATGGGTGGAAGTTTGTATTTCGTAATGAAATTATCAATGAAAATCGCTAGTTCAGTGCCAAGAGCGAAAAGTAAGGTGTCTTTATCCGTGTCCGATCCCCCATTTAGAATTTCGAGTTGTTCTGCAGTATAGGGCGTTGAGCCAGGGTAATGACGCCTATTGGGGGCGACGAAACGGACTCCTTTGTCTCGAGCAGATAAAAGGAGTCTCTGAAAGATGACTACAATAGGTGAGAACCGTGAGTGATACCGCAATGCTCAGGTTAGTACAAAGACAATTGGACCCACTATTTGTGAAGCACATTCCATGGATTGCGATGATCGTTACGTATGTGGCAGAATGATGTGCAGACGGGGGACCTGAGTCGATGTATGCGAGCTCAACGCCAGGGCCTGCCGAGAGAGTCCCATTGACAAAGGAGTGCATGCCTGAACTCTGAGAGTTTGGGTCTTACTAAACCAATATGTCGTAAGTATGAGCATCTTAAACCTTTAATTTCAGCTCAGGGGGGACATGAGTCATCACGTTTCCAATAAATCTACTAACTTTGGGTGACAAACGTGCGGAAGGAATTCAAGTACATACGGCGGTTACCGCAAAGAAGTACATAACCATGTGTAGTTGAAAAAGATTGGATTCTGGAATCAAATTCTACTGATGGGTATCTTTGAAATTCTCTGAGCGCGCGATGGAGGATATAAATGATTCCCACAGGGTTGTAGCCGTTTCCTTCCTACTTATAAGCCAGGGCCTATTACTTTGCTCTCTACTCCTCCTCCCCTTGCCCGGCTTGTGTGTATCGTGGAGGGAATCGTAGAACCACCAATCAAGTCGCTAGATAGTGTAGTGTACTGATTCAATATATAAGTAGATAGATATCCCTTGGTCACGGATAAGGATAGAGATAATATTAAGATGAAGGCCGAGTACAGTTTGATGCTACGCTCGAGTCACACGTCTTGACTCTTAACGGCTCGGCCATCTTGCCATAGGGAACCACCGAACCAGTATTGTCGAACGCCACACCGTATGGGCATCGGGTACCCAGAAAGACTCCAAAAAGCTATGAGAAGAGTAGGACTTGAGTTTGAACCCACGCCATATAATGAGAAACCATGAATGTAGAACGCTACCAGGCTGGTAGCGATTCAGCGAGAGTCAGAATTCCGAGGAAGGTATTCCTTCAACGGCCGATATATATAATCAGAGCAACAATGGTTACGACGGTCTTATTTTAATGACATGTCTCCCAACATACATCAGGAAAACTGGAAATGGTATGGATCTGAGTGGTGGATGTCCCTAAAAGTAACAACCCACAAGAGTGAACTTACGTACATATTACCTGTCAAAATACTAAATAGAGCATGTACATCAAATTTTTGTTGCAGGACCATCAAATCTTTTGCTCCTTCAACTATAAGTATCAGGACGCTAAAATCATCTAACAAAAAAATTTGGGAACGCGGCGGTGCCTTGCGGTGCGAATATGCTCTAAGTAATACTTACCTAATTCTGAGATGGATGCTGAACCCAATCAAAACAGTCTTCTTAAGTAAATTCTCTGGAAGATCTGACTTTGCCAAGTGGTTTGACCAAGCGAAAAGGTGACAGTCGCTCATGAGTTGGAAGATCGATGACAAGTGCTGCGCTTCCAAGTTCGGCAAATTCAACTTACATCACTTGTTGGCTGTGTTGAATCGTCACGCCATGACTATTGCTTTGACACAAAGCACTCGGCGGTCTCAGGCTGGTGTGAACATCACGTAAATACAGTATTGAAAACAGTACTATGATCTCTCCATCGATCGGAACCGAGTCGTAATCGCGTTCTTTGAACGTTTGACGGTGGTGGGCTAGGTTCATTAATATCTGTAGTAGCTACTGTTTTAGTGTTGCCACATATCCTCGACCTTGTCCAGTAACGTCAGGAGCCTTCATCAATCCGGGATTTGCCGAGCCCTCCCCTTTCCCGCCGCATCCGGCTAACTAGCCCTGACTAACGTGAGGTCCAGGTTTGATGGGTATTTCACGGGGCCTGTGCTAACATTCGTCTATACCAATGCTTACCTAATAAGCATGCAGTGAAAATTGAAGACATTTTTCCCAC
>JABAJX010010163.1:0-10927 GCA_018221735.1 Termitomyces sp. K1Aa
TTTTCCAGTCCGTGCACGACTGCAAGCCAGACGCCATGTCCAGATACAGCACGTCGCAGACACACCCGACGTATCATGGTTTCGACTCTTGCTAACCCGCCGCTGACGTGTTTTCAGCCCTTTAAAACAGGTTAGAAGTCTTTGAGACCACTTTGTACTCTGTAGTAGTATGGTCATAGTTTCTACATAGAAATTCTCTTTTGACATTCAGGAAAGTTAATAAAACATGATTTTACCACACTGCGCGCGTTGGCTTTTTTTTCGAAGCTCAAAAAGGGAAATGATTAGTTAATGATCAATTAGTTGCCTTTTTTGTAACGATGGTCTTGTTTGGACATGTCAGTGTGGGGGAGAGTAAGGGAAGTTCATAGCCTCCACCCTCTTCCTTATTACATGCGACGATGAGCAGCTCCAGCCCGCCCGAAGCACTTTCGGACCCTCGCGATGTATCTGTGACGTCTTCTAGTCCGCTTCCTGGCTTCACGTTCTCCAGTACGCCTCCCGGACCCATCTCATCGAGCTCCCCTTCATGGTCGGATGGGAGTACGACAACTGTTAGCACAAGTTCCGCACTGGAGCTCAGTGAACGTGACTCTTGTGCTCCAGGCGAAGGGTTTACGCGTCGCTTGAGAGAGCTATTGAGCGAGGTTGAGAGACTTCGCCAGGAAGAGGACGAAAAGACGTCTCGTGCCGATGACACTCCAAGTCGTATTGACTTTATCAATACCTTCCAGGCGGCTTATGACTCAAGAGCGATGTCGTTTCTTACTTCGTCGACTTCAACGGAAACAGACGCTGAAACGGATACAGATATTGAACCAGACTCTTTCTCTTGCTCTAGCCTCCAGCCTTCACAGTCTTCTATCGACATTGAAATGGCCTTTTCTTCGTTCTTAAACCTTAGTCCACTTGCCTTTGCCTCACCTTCGACTCTCAACTCTCCAACGCCGCGCATATATCCACCTACTGCTATCAACGAAAAAGCTAAGCCTGGATTCAGCTCACGCGTTATCCACCGCGCCTCTTCCTACCTTTGTCCATCGCAATCCATTAACACCTCCGCATCCTCCGTCTCTGACTTGGATTCAGTTTCAAGGGAGGAAGAACCGGACTCTGAGCCTCCACGTAAACGACCGAAGATCCTTACGCGCACATCTACGCATACGCGTCTTAGAACAAATCTCGCTAGGACATCTGCGAGTCTGAGGAGAGCAGCTTCGTTGAGGTCTGTACCCGACGATGATAATGGCGAGAACAAAGAAGTACGCACATTTTCATGCATATATGCGTCTTTTCTCCCATACATGACCAAGTATTGACAACGTGTTATCTGTACAGAATTTAGTCCCAACAGCCCCCGTATCACCCTCCGAAACAACGATTATCGTCCCGCCTAATGCTCGTAGACCTGGAATAACGATCCCCAAGGGCGACAAGATTAGATGCGCAGAATGTATGGAGATACCTATTATAGCACCCCCTTCCCCGCTTCCTCCACCGTCCACGGAGTCCCCAGCGCATGCCAGGATTCGGAGGTTCATTGGAAGGGAGAGAGAGTTGCGTGCAGAGGATGGATTAGAGATAGCGGAAGGGGATGAAAAGTGGAAATGGGAGTGTATCGGAGAAGAGTTGAGAGGGGACGTTGTTAGATGGTTCATGGAGGTGAGGAGATTTCTCTACATCTTCGTTTGAGCGACGACAGATGCTGATAATGAAGGATAGGTACTTCCGGTCGGTGAACTTGAAGTGAGTACGGTTCGACATGACCATCATGCTCCGGAGTGGACGCCGTCTACAAACGAGGACGAGAGTGATACCTGCACCTCCAGCATCAGGGACTCTGACTCCGACTTCAGCTCGAGTCCTTCCTCCTGTTCATTCACTTCATTCACCCCCTCGTCTAGTACGCGCGCCACAACCGCATCTCCAACATCCGAACACTCAACCCCCTCTTTTATCTCTCCATCAAGCACCTCATCTTCAACGACAATCACCACGACCCCCCATTCATATCCAGATTCCATTTTCCACCAAAGCCCCTGCCGAACGAACCTCTCTGATCAGCTTTTGACGTCTCCCGAGACAAGGTTCCACGCAGCATATATGTTTTTGAGGTTCTTCCATCTCGTCGGGGGGTCCGGTAAAATAGATTCAGATGAAGAAGGGGAGAGGTGGGCGTTTGGAGGCGAGTTGGATGAAGAAGGGAGGAGGTTGGTTACGTGGGATGTGGGTGTTGCTTGTTTGGGTATCAGTGTCAAGGTCCGCTTGACTTTTTTTTTCTTTTTCTTAACTGATTATTATGAACGCTCACGAAAATCCATACAGTATCATCGTGACTTCCTACACCCCCTCCTTCCCGTATATGCGTACGAGTTTAGGAAAATGGCGCCACATGGCCCAGTGGGACATGATGATCTCGAGGTATCTCACCTTCTCTTCATTATCTCTCCCCCTCTTTGCTCCAGATCACCCAAGTATCAACGCTGACGCTGACCGAAAACGGGAACTAGACAGCCCATCGCGACGTCCTCGGTGCTCTCCAGTTCAGATTGGGCAATACGCCGCAGGGTTTGTTGAGCGAGATATGGGAGGGTGTACCTGTGCTCCGGCAGGTTTTGAGTCGTGCTTTCTATCTCTCTGATTCCAGGTGCAGATGCAGCGGAGACGGTGCGAGAGAAAAGGATGAAGGAAGAGCGGAGGAGGGCTGGAATTTGGTGCAGAGGGAGACGTGGAGGTTGTTATGCGCTGCTGTGCTCGGTGAGTTGTCGTTTGAGCGCTTTCCTCGTGCGGCGAGTTCGTTGGGATTCTCTGCTTGGTTCGGATCAACCTCTCCTTCGTTCTTGATCATTCTCTTTGCATCGCTCAGAAGAACGTCTCGAGGACGATACGACGCTAATAATATCCTGCCGCACGGGGAAAGAGGATGATGAATTGTGATCATGCCCAAGATATCGATACCGTGGCGGATCAACTAACCTCTCCCCTCTTCCTTATCCCTCATCAAACAGAACCGGACGTCCTCAAATACCCACTATCCCTCCTTACTGCCTCAGCACTCCTCCACGGTCTCTGCGTCGTGCTTGTGCGTCGGTACGAAGACTTGGAACCGTGGTACATGTACGAGTTGTGTGCTGTGCCAGGTCCACCTGTCGCTTCGAGTAAATCAAGAAGGGAGAGGGAACAAATGGCGGAGAGAGCGATAAAGGTTATAAAGAAGGAGTTGATGGCGCTGGTTGATGCGGATGAGGTGAGTACGAGTGAATCTTTTCTTTTTCTTTCTTTTGTTTTCACTCTTTGGTGTGCGGATTTGCGCGGGCGAATGGGTTGGAGACCGTGTATGAGATGTTGTTGTTGACCTCGTTCTTGATGTTCAGGAGACGCTCGAGCGGTGTAGGATGTGGGTCAGGCGTTTGCATGCTGTGTGTGGCGCGTGAGTGAATGTATCTTTGACGTGAATGTGATCGTGGCGATGTGTTCCGAGTCGGAGGGTGCGGTACCGGGATGTCTATGGCTGTTTCGTTTGCTTTTCTCGTCATGTTTGCTGTGGAAAAATGCTTTGCTTTGTTGGACCTGTCTACTCGTGGTGTGTCTGCACGATATGCTCTGCCCTGTACTCATAATCTTGATGCGTATAATTTTAAATAAATTGTTTGAATTTCACGTTTCAACTCGATGCTTGAAATCTCAGAAGGGATATAAGATTGGGAGGTTCAAAATAGAATATATGAAGAAGTAACAGCACTAACTTCGTCAATGTCAACAATATATCAAACATGACTCAAATTTGGATTACTTACCGTAACAGGACTCTTGCCCTCAATATGTCTCTTAACTTGCTAACATCTGTCCTCACAGCATCCTCTTCCAAATATCCTAGTGTATCCGACTTCAAATCACCCGTTTTTTGCCATTCGGTGAGTAAGCTCTCCTGAAGCTTTGGCGTCACATTAAACCGGAAGTATTCAGTAAAGCCATCCTTCTCATGGTGCACTTCCTTTGACACCTTCTCGGATGCTCTCGAGATTCTTTCGAGCGCCTGGCTCAAATTCGAAGGAAGTAGGCGGTGGAAAGCAGTGGCATTGCCTGAGGAGCGAAACGATCCTGCGCCAATGCTCACGATGCATGCTATCTGACGCTTTCCAAACAGATATCGCGCCTCCTGCAGAACCTCCATAACAGGGTTGTTGCAGCTTGATCCACCATCGATGAATTCCTCTTTGGTGTCGTTACCAATGGAGATACGCTTGAAGAACGTCGGGTTGGCGGTAGTTGCACGTGCGGCCTCCCAGATTGTGCAGTTGGAGTATTGTCCGTCGCGGACGTCATATGAACGGAAGAGACGAGGGTACTTTTTGTTGAGCACGGGCGTCGCACACACGAAACTAACCATTTTTATAAGTGAATTGTTTTCTCCATCCAAAAGTTGTGTGGGGTGGGCGGAGGAAGAGAAAACTCACGCCTTGCATTCGCTGAGCGCAGAGTCATCACTCCGCATGAGCGCATTCTTATTTTGGCTCTCATCGTGTTCAACCACAATCTCCTTCATCACTAATTCGAGTCTCGTGGCGCTGAACTTGCCTTCCTGCCACAAATGATTCCTCTTAGAGAAAACCTCTTTTGCAAGGTAAATGTACGAAGCGGTTGCCTGATCCACAGACATGCGTAACCGGCCCAGCATTATGGCAATCAAGCTGTATAAAATAGAAGGTAATATTATTTATCCATTGAGCAGGAGGCTCAAAAACGGCACGAACCCGCCAGTACCGCTGCCCCCAATGATGTCAAAATAGTCGCAAGGTCGAGGCATCTCTGGTAGACTCTCCTTGCGTTGGATTTCTTCCATGATTCTGCTTAGGATGAAAAGCTCGGATAGACCACGTATAACACCGTCATCTTCAATGTGGTCAGGAAGGAAAGTCATCATAATCAATGTAGTTCTTGAACTTACCAAGAGAAAGTAGCCGCAAGCCTCGACTTCCCTCCAATTCAGACTCGTTCTCTGAGATCGACTGTTGAGTGTAGGTCATAAATGGGAGAACACAGCTTAGCATTGTACTTTTCAAAGTAGTATTTATCAGGGAGTCACATGTACCAAGGGAATGGGCGAGAATCTACCAGGTGAGAAGTTCGCTCCAGTACAATGGTCCGGTAACCGGCAACTGCCGTTTACTCATGCCATCTTTAGTGGCACATCATACTTTTACACTGCCCTCTCAATTCTCTCATAACACTGCCGTGCTCATCGCAGTGGGAACATCATTGAAAACTAGCGCTAACGGTGTGCTACTCTATAGCAATGAAGTCTACGCTTAGCTGATGAGGAGGCTTGAAGCTCGGAGTCAGATGAAACTGTGCTGTACTCTGTGCTGGAGTTACCTGGGCTAGCTTTTGTGGCAATGACCTGCTTTTCCACCCTTACAAATGCTTGCTGTGGAAGATGGAGTGATCATCTGATATGTCCAACTTTGGGTGGTCTTCTTCAATCTGTCAAGCTAAAATCGGATTCTGAGCACTTTGTAAATATTTCTCAACCTACTTCGTAATAACATCCAACAAGAAACGTTTTTCCAGTTTGACGCTTAGCCAGACTTCAGAATGGTACAAGGCTCGTAATCTACGCTCTTCGCAGGAAGTCAATTTGAAGCTCAAAATCTGTTGTTGATAATCAGGTAGAATACAACCTCGAACCTACGATGAACGAGCTGATAATCTATGGTACCACTACAATTCCAAAGCGAAGAGCAGTGATTCAGACTTAACGGAGATCTGGAAAGCTGATATGGATAGCACGCTTATCTTTGTGTGTCTTGTCGATTCTGTCTGACTGTCCAGCTGACTTTTGTCAGGCTGGTCTCTTTTCCGCCACGGTGACATCGTTCATTATTGAAGGCTACAAGCTTCTCAAACCAGATCCTGGTAATATTACCAACAGCCTTCTTGCACAATATCTCGCTGCCCAGATAGCAGCCCCAAATTCGACTTCTACCGTGATACCGGCTTCACTGACTATGCAAAAGTTCGTGCCCTCTAGATCAGCCGTTGCCATCAATATTCTCTGGTTCCTTAGCCTTTCTTGCAACCTCGCTGTTGTCCTGTGTGTCACCTTCATACAGAAGTCAGCGCGAGAGTACTTGCAGAGGATAAGACAACACAAAAAATCCTTGGAATGTGCCAGAGTCAGGACATACCTATTCAAGGGTACCAAGAATTGGCACATGGCTATGGTTGCTCAACATATCCCAACCCTACTTCACGTTTCGCTGTTCCTTTTCTTTACAGGCCTTTGCATCTTTTTGCTTCGGGAAAACCCCCATGTTTTTGTTGCAGTGATTGCGGGATTCTCATTTATGCTCTTTCTCTACATATCTGCAACGCTTGCACCTCTCATTGATCGGGCTGCATCCTACGAAACCCCATTTTCTTTCCTCTTGTGGGGTCTCTGGCAACGGTTTGGCGGTCGTTTTGCCATTCATTGTTTGAACAACCAAGGACACATCATACGAGCAAGCGCAAATCTCACCAAGGCTCGTCATCAGTGCGCCCTCTATCCCCGCTCCCCTGCGACCTCTATCAAGTTAGACGTACAGGCACTTCGGTGGGTATGTGAAATGCTTCCCACTCACCATGACCCACAGTCCTTCCTCGAGTGCATACCAGGCTTTTTGAACTGTCCGGATGGACGTCTGACCTGGGCAGACGTATGTGATGAATCCCTATCTTCTTCCCTACAAACCCATATCACTGCTTTATTGGCCACTTCTTACACGGCCCTACATATAGATCACGGAACCAGAGAACGACGAGCATTGGTCTGTATTGAAGCTCTCTGCGCTATTACAGAGTGTGAAGTTGCGAAACTTCCTCGATATGGGCCTCAAAATAAAACCATAAATAACCTCTTAACCTATCTCGGAAACCAGGATCTTCTGCCCGTATCTTGGGGTATCTGTACGCTCAGTCTCTTGAGCCGTCAGTACTTGATCTGGAGATTTTCTAAAAGTGCCCAGCTTCAGCCTCTCGACTTTAAACCTATTCCTGACAATATCGTCGAGCTAGCTCAAAATGCTGATAAAGCTTTGAAGGAGATCGATGCCGACTGTCGTAAAGTGGAGGCTTGGGTGCATTCTGATGCGCAAGCACCTCTATCGGCTGGTCAAGTCGCAGCTGAATTGGACCGACATTTGCGTGTGGTGCAGTCACGACGGCAAGACTTGGAGAATTGGATCAAAGTAATCTACTTAACAAAAAGCCGTGCGGATCCGTTAGAGGTTCTCACATATCGCGACCTTTTATTTTGGCATGGATCACTTCCAAAGGTGCTTTACTCCATGAAGTTCTCGAGCAGCGTCTTTTCTCAAGAAACCCTTCATCTCTACCCTTATCAACTGTTGGCATTCATGAGGGGTATTGGTATCTATCCCAAACTCTCATCCATGGACGAAAGCCAGGCCGATCTCGAGTCTCTCCTGGCTTGGTTCCCGATTCAACAGCAACGATCAGAGATACAGCAGAAATATGGGCATCTCTGCCGAGAACTCCAACCTCTATACTCTCTCTTCAACCTCCTGAAAGAGAGACAAACGCAAGCGTCCACAATTTCCAAGGAATCAAACCCGAAGGACTCAAATCTTCAGTTCCTCAAGGAGCCTACTGATTATAGCCCTAATATGCATCCAGTCCTTGTGGAACAGCTAGGACCATTTACTACGATTGGATATGTCTTGGACGATATCAAGCACGGGGCCAACGTTACCACACTAGTTGAGTTCATAACTCGGTGCAAGTACTTTGCACCCAAAATGGTGGAACCGCGCGACGTTGAGAAACTCTTTAGCATAATATTTCCAAAAGACTTACAACTTGGACAAGGTCCTCAAGCTCTTTTGGCTGCCGCCCTTCGTGTTATTCTTGACTGGGAACGAGAGGCGATTCCCGAGAAACCTTGCCCGTTCACCGATTTGAGCATCAACTTCTTGGTCAATTTCTTAACAAAACAGATGTCAAAAGATTCCAGCTCTCATTCCAAAGTAGGTCTTGAAACTGCTGAACAGCTGTTTGTTACCACCGAGGACGCTGCTTTTGTAACCATCATCAGACAAGAAGATCGAGCTCGAAGAGTTAAGGATAGCATTCTTACTCGACGGTCGGACGTGCTACACGCACGTGCATCATCCACTTGTACAGATTAACACCAGAGTTGATAAACCATTAGGATAAAATATTGTGAAGATATACTGTGTATCAAGGAGAACTTGACACACAATAAACGGTAGAAGATCATCTATAGGAAAGAATCAAACCGGATACTAAGATTTTGGGCTGGCCTGAGACTCTGCTCCCCAATCTGGCGATGCATCAGATTCTTGCACCAGGTTTAGGAAGGCGTAGTGTACCCTCGGTTCCCTTTTTGGCTGAAAGGATGGAAAGGTTCCTCGTTTAGAGTACAGCCAATGTGTTTTGACATTGTGAACGGCGGTAATACTCCCGTCTAATCACTGCAGGTTCCGTGTGTGGGCTCGAGAAGGATGAACCCGGTCATATATTGATATTAAGGAAACATTGTAATCTTTGCTAGTATATCGGTTAGTACACGCGCCTGTCATGTTTAGCTTGTTCGCGCGAAAGCTGGGTTCGACTCCCAGGCAGAGAGAACTTTTTTATTAGATTCTTTTTCACTTTGTTTTTCAAATTCCCTGATTTTTACGACGAACTACAGTCAATGATCGTCCCCGTGAGTATCAAATTACCATTATCCGTACAACTCGGTACACTTCTCCCTGCTGTCCATTTGTAAGGATGGTCCAGAATATTAATGATCCCTTGTTGAAGTTCTCAAGTGTATGTGACCCGTGACTTACCCTTCGTTACGCTTTCTTGTCCACGAAGCGTGACAGCCTTCCCTTGACGCCTATTGCGCAACAAACGATGCTGTCTCCAACCCACGCTCTAGACGTCTCTTTGGATCTGTACAGTGACAACTGTACACGTCATCAATGTGACACCTGCCCTGAGCGATAATCATCCATCCTTGAGCCTGTCCACCGAGACTGGCGTTGCCTTTCATTCATCGAGGTCTTTTTCTTTAACCATCAAGCCCAACCAGAATGCAATGTCTCTGCTTATTCTCCCGTCTGGAGTGCGTGCTTTGGCTGATCGATCCCCCCTATGACAAAGGACGAAGAACGTTTTCCTAAATTCCGTTTACCTCGATTCGATGGCCAACAACCATTGACAACCATTGTTCCACCATCGAGGAGCGGGGTTGATGGATGTTTTCCGCATGTTGGTATTGTTCCTGACTGACAGTGGTCTAAAGAAGAAAGAAGGATAGAGATCGAGACATCGCAT
Organism: Termitomyces sp. K1Aa; assembly: GCA_018221735.1. NCBI lineage: Eukaryota > Fungi > Basidiomycota > Agaricomycetes > Agaricales > Lyophyllaceae > Termitomyces > Termitomyces sp. K1Aa. Next base: position 9,349 of record JABAJX010010163.1, read on the forward strand.
GGTCGCATTCTTACCCAACCCGCATTTCACATGATACATGGCCAACACCATCTGGCGGACACTGCTGTGGCTACATCATAAGTCAAGCAATATCATTTGAAAATAGTACATCTGATGGTCCTCTGAGACGATATTCGGCAAGACTGAATTCCTTTTACTTCCCCCCAATCAAGGCTGCCGAGTCCATCTGATCAGTGCGTCGATTGACTGTGTCAGCTAAAATCTTTACGAGGTCGAGTTCTACGCCAGGTTCAGCAGGCGTAGTCCCGACAATGACCTGAGTCAAGACGTTGAGACAGCTAACTTCGACGAACAGGGACGATACTACCTACTTTGCTGATTCCAGCTTGGGAGGGAAAAATGCCACCAAGTCTGCGCAGATAATTTGTCGCCTTTGCGTCTTTGCCAATCTGGACAAACTGGATGCTAATCTGCTCAGGCTTTGCGTTATACTTGTCGAGGGCTTTGTCAGTTCGAGCTACCGCCTCTTCGGTCTGTGCTCCGTCAGCTAAACAAGATGAAGAAAGGGTGTACCATCAGCAATGAAGGTCACATTGAGCTCGTGTATATGAACGTACTAGGTACGCCGTCCGTTATGACAACAAAAATGGCTGGGTTGAGATTCATTCGCGTAGCCTTGAGACATTTAATATACATGTCCAAGAGCTTGCCAAGTTTTGTTCCAATAGGTGATTTGGGCTCGAGGGCGACATTCTCCAAACGGCGTGCCAACTCTTGCGGATCCTAGGTTCACCAGATCATGATATTGGAAGTCTGGTATTAAACGATGTTGCTCACCTTCAAGGTCAGGATTTCCGATGAATTAAGGAACTGAATCGTGATTTTGCCGCATTCATTGTTCTTGGCCACTTTGTCGGCAAAAGCTTGCAGCGCTTTCGTAGCCTTATGAAATCGTGAGAGGATGAAATCAAATTAACAGATGAGATTTACTTTCTGCCACTCGGGTCCAGCCGTTGAGGTCGAATCGTCAACGAGAAATACGATTTCAAACTTCAGGAACGGCGTGGAGGTATCCTCTGAATGAGTGACAGCCGAAGGTGCTGTTTCATGAGTCCTGTGACTTGGGCTTAAAGGGCATTTGGACGCTTCCATGATGGACGAGAGTAGTGCAAATGAAAGAGACACGGGAGACAGGAGCGGTGGTAATGGTAGTACTACTGCATAATATCCTACTTATAGTGATATCGCCAGTGGCGAACAATGACACGGTGTGTGAACCCCCGATAGACACGATCAAATAACTTCTGGAGACAGGACGACCAAATAACTGGAGGCAGAGACGATCAAATAACTGGAGACAAACAGACGATCAAAGAACTGGTGAACTTGCGACGGAAAGAAAGATTCACCTCAAGCCGAGAAGGTCGGTCGGCATCTGCTGCCGCACTGGTTTACCGTCCATGTGACGGTTTACCGTCCATGTGACTGGGTGCCCTTTATCTGCCACGCTCACGTTATCTGCCGTTACCTGCCATTCACATGGTTATTTGCCAATTATCTGTCACACACACACACCCTCTCTACTCTCTTCTCCCTCTCTGAGATAGGCGCACTCACC
>JABAJX010010164.1:0-10817 GCA_018221735.1 Termitomyces sp. K1Aa
AGCTATAATTTCCTTCACAACTGTTCCAGTTTACTTAGTAATTCATACACTGGCCATACCCGGGCCATCAAGAAACTCGAGAGAACATCATACAGTAAGTATTATTGAATGCAAAGCTTGTCTGCAAATGCCCTTGAAATAACTTCCCTCATTGAAGAAGACAAATGAGGTAGTTTTTCGACAACCCCTGTCCAATTCTCCAAAGTCCAAGAAGTCTCTTTCCTCTGTATTTTTTTTTCCTTATTTTTTTTATTTATTTTCTCCGATTTGTCCACCCCAATCGCTATCGGGCCAGATACATACTATTTGACCAATGATAATTTTTAGGAAGGCCCGAGCCGCCCGACTGAGCTCAAAGTCAGTAGCCCTGTACTACGAATGAAGTTTAGAGGAATGAACAGATTCAGGAGTGCTTTGTGTTTATGTTCTGACCATTCAAAGAAGTATATTCAGTACCAGTACATAGCAGAAGTTGTAGAATCCATCCCGCGACAGTGGTGCTCACTGAGTACAACGAAAACGGCCAGTTGAATGATAGCCGAGTCAGATCTGGAAGACTTTCGGAACGTGCCGAGTACAACCGGCTTGTCACTCTTTCTTTCTGCACCCGAGACAAACTTTTCAATGTACGTCCAGCTGATTCCTTCCGAAACAGAGGAACCCAGAACTTCATGATGAAAGACTCAGGAGAGGAGCGATGTAGTAGCGTCCCAGGAGCGCATTCGAACTTGGTGTCAGTACCGCCGAAGATAATGAAGCTTCAAGTCACAAGGACGATTTTGTATGTCCCCGTCATTTTTAGTAGCTTGCAAGTATTCGATGGTCATCTTGACATCTGACCCATGTTTCCTTAATCACATCACAACTCATCCATTTCGATTTATGAACACGATGCACGGCTGAGTAAATTCGAAGACATTGACCTTCAAATCCACAGATACTTTTGGCGAATGTCAATATGCACAACCGACATGTGGACGGCAAGGAACCTCTTCGAAATAAACTTGTGTTGCAAAATGACTCACATCTCCATACTTGTCTTTGCCTTTGCGTTCCTGTGACCCATATTTGGAGTGTTCCATTTTACGCATGACGTCCTCCCGACGTCGCCTAAGAGGCGTGCATGGTCTCTCCTTCCCGAAATGGAGACGCTCAACCCAACTTCTTGAAGTTTTTTTTTCTTGTGAACGCCACAACGTGATGTACTGCGGCCTATTGCCGTTCTTCAATATAGTTTCTCTGACACAGGCCTTCCCCTGACTTCATGCGGGCGAGACATAGTATTTACGATTTCTTTCTCGCATCCGGGATTTTGTCCCTCATAGTCAAATGATCAAGCTCAAACCACCTTGCTGTGTTCCTCCGCTATAAATGCCATGGGTGATCCTCCAATAACCCAAACCTTTTGTTCAACGCCCCAACATTTCACGTTATGCCTCGAATCTCTTTCCTCGTGAATGTTCTTCTGACTGCAGGCACTGTGTTTGGAGCCCAATATGTCCAGACGGAAAATATTCAAGGAGCAGACTTCCTTCGGTCTTTTTCATATGAAGCGATACCTGATCCTACCAATGGACGTGTGTACGTTGGACCGCTGCATACCATCTTCTAATCAATCACAATTCTGATCGCCCTATGATATTCTGTAGGAACTACGTCGACGGTGCTACCGCGAGACGCGAGAATCTTACTTTTGCCTCGGAGAACCATTTCGTACTTCGATCTGATTTCAAGAAGACTCTCAGCAATGAAGGGCCTGGTCGGGACTCGGTACGCTTACAGTCGAATAACCAGTACACAACATCCGTGATCGTGTAGGTGTTGGATTTGGGGCGATTTGCACCGTTATAGCTTTCTTCGTTATGCTGATATGGATGCTCGATCGATATAGATTCAATGTTCGACATATGCCGCAAGGCTGCGGGTGCGTGGCGTTCTTAAGCCAGTCACAAATCGCTGAGTAACGTCGACAAATGTAGAACATGGCCAGCACTGTGGACTGTGGGGGCCAACTGGCCACACGGGGTGAGCACTGAAAAGACATTACATGAAATATGGTTTCTGATACAAATGTGCTTCTAGGGCGAAATCGATATATTGGAAGGCGTCAATGATGACTCACCTAATCAATCAACGCTGCACACCGGCGATGGTGGTAAGAATTTCGCCACTCTTACTGTTGAGAGAATGACTAATGTGGTCACTTGTCTGGTCTTTTAAAAAGGATGTACCATGCCGCCTTGGCGAGAACAGACCGGGTTCATAGGTTATTTCCTTTCGACGAAGATTCTTCACTAACGAATTTATAGGACGCCAAGAGCAAACAATTGTGACAGTCAAGAGACTAATAATCTGGGATGCGGCGTCCAGTATAGCGATACAAGAAGCTACGGACCGGAGTTTAATGCAAACGGGGGAGGATGGTAGGTGACTTTCCTTTCTCTTCTTTTACTTTGATTGCGACTTCTTCGGTGTTGTTACTGGTGCTATGTTTCGCTGATATTGGGACTTGACAGGTTTGCCATGGAGCGGACACCATCCTTCATCAAGATCTGGTTTTGGCCGAGGTCGGCATCCAATATACCCTCGGATGTTAAATCTGGTGCTGCCTCAGTGAACACTAATAGTTGGGTATGTACCAAGATATAGCAATGACGGGTTTTGTTGATCTAATCTTGTTCCTAGGGAACGCCCTCTGCCTATTTCCCAGACACCTGGTGCTCGATCAGTAACAAATTTGGGGCCCATCGTATTATCATCAATTGTGAGTGCATGATTATGTCGTTGTTGCAGACAGATGGCTGAGTGCGGCACTTGCTTTACTAGTGACGTTTTGTGAGCCATCAACTGTGAGGGCATTGATACTCCTGCTCACTTAATCTAACAGGCGGTGACTGGGCTGGTGATTCCTCTGTATATGCGTCTTCGGGATGTCCCTCTAATTGCCGCGGTGAGTTCTTCCGTCTGGTAGCGGAGGATTGAGCTCATCAGACAAAAGACTACGTGAACAACAACCCTTACGCCTTCGTTGACGCTTACTTTGACTTCAAATGGCTCAAGGTATACCAATAATCGATTGTAGACTCCCACTTCCCACGAACCGGCGCATGAAAGCATATGTTACGAACAGACTCGAGATGTCAGGACGAAACGAATGATGAGCTTATCGTCCTTTTACCAGTGTACTAGTATATTACGCATCTGTTTTTAATCTTGGAATATATTTAAATCAGGCTTAACCGAGTTCGTTGGCATTCGTGTATTTCTTGTAACCAGATCGAGGCGACGTGAATTCCCAAGTCCTCTTATCGGACGCCAAAATGCCTTGATATTCAACTGAGGTCAAACAAGAAGTTGACTTGGTAGCAACATCTCATTGCCAAATGAACTTATGGCATATAGTTACTCCAACAGTTGGAATAATACCTATATGGTGACGAAATCGTCAATGGATACACCAGTGCTGGATCCGATTTTGCGAAACAAATGATCATTCTGCTTGGAATCCCTTGCTTAATCAGTCACAGCCTTCAGATTTTGCATGGAAGGGCGAAGAGGGAGACGACTCCCCATTCGAAAAGGCCTTTACCTATGTATGCTTATCAGTAGTATGCGGTTGAGTTTTGCCCTGCATCCCAAGAGATCATGCAAGTGATTGCATCTTGTTTGGTAGTGTTAACATTACAAGTCCTCAGCCTTACAAGTGAAGTTGTTCCCTTGTCAAGGTTCTCAAAAGGCCAAGGCTATGGCTCGGTTCCGCGCAGATTTCAGCGACAGCAGCGACGACGACTCCTCTTCAGAACCGGAGGTACAACGGGAACTTGAAGCTAGTGAGGATGAGACCGAGAGCGGAGGGGAGTCGTCGGGGCCAGACTCGGAGATGCATGAAGACGAGTTGTTGACATCGAGGGCACGGCGTCGAAAGCATCCCAATCGTAATGCGCTTGTAGAGGGCGAGGATGGCGAGATATGGTATGCTCACGAAGTTGACGGGGACACACGCGCAACAAATCTACGCGTCACTGAAGCATCCTCATCATCATCGCCCTCACCACCACCGAGAGCTCGCGGAGACGCTACGCTCACTTCATGGGCGCAACACGTAGGCGTAGACGCACAAAAAATGCATGTCATGCAGACATCATTATTTCGTGTACCAGAAGAGGCTGCTGCACTCAAGGCTTTGAACCAGCCACCTCCATCTCGCCCGAGTTTACGTGTTCCACTCCAGCCGCTGAATCGAAAGCACAGCAGGGACTCTGATGGGGATGGCATTCGACCAGACTTTCGAGAAGTGGGTTTTTTTAAACAACCTTTGTGAGAGGCGCGTCTAATATTCAATTCGACGACCAGAGACTTTCATTTGCTCAAGACCTTGAGCCACCTGTTCATCGGCCATCAAGAAAGTACGCACGCGTAGATAGCTCCGAATCTGCTGTGCAAGGAGGTGAAGGTGCTTTCTTCGACGCAGGGCTTGCATTCGGTCGTTCATTCCGAGTGGGATGGGGACCCGGCGGAACTCTTGTGCACCTTGGCTCTCTCTGCAAGCCATCATCTACCCCGTATGTCTATTCTTGCTCCAACAGAATTTCTGACTAACAAAGAAACCAGAAAAACGTCGGCCAACTCTTCTGTCATTACTCGAACTGTATTTCCTTTGTATAACGATACCGTTGCAGGATCATCACTCTGTGGCAAGCTTCTGCAGCACCATCTAACCCACTCTTCGATAATGACAGATGACGACGACGTTCCCTTCGCTGACCCTGATTCCGACTCTCTCAACTTTTCATCTTTCGTGGCATTGTTCCCTACAGCGGAAAGATCCTACGAAGCCTCTCTTTTTCGCCTTGGTCAAGCCCTATTTGACGACATCGACCTTCGTCTTGGACCTTCTATGACGATTGACATGCGGAACAGGATTAGTGCTGTCCGTAGGAAAGCTGCGCTCTCTGCGTGGCTAGAGGATGTTGTATCGACCACAGTTGAAGTCGAACTTCGTACTAACGCTTCAGCGGACGCGCCTACTAACGTCTTCACCCTCCTTACGGGCCATCAGACCGAAAAGGCCGTCAATGCGGCCATTGATGGTGAATTCTGGAGACTTGCCACTCTTATATCTCAAGCTGGAGGAGACTCCGACTTTCAGGAAGACCTTAAAGATCAAATTGAGATTTGGAACGAGGAGCGGATCGATGTACACATTGGTGAGAGCGTGCGAAGAGTATATGCGCTCTTGGCTGGGTGGGTCAATAAGGTAGTGGTAGGATCACGAGGCGGGGGGTTGGAGAAGTGCTCCGACGTAGACGTTCTGAAGGGTCTGGACTGGAAACGCGCGTTCGGTCTTCACCTATGGTACTCGGAGCCCGTAAACGCACCCATAGCCCAAGTCTTCCGGGCGTTCAATCAACTCGTCACTGAAAACAAAATACCACGACCACCCCCATTCTATTCTGAAAAGCAAACGACACCCCCAGCGTCGCTTTGGAAACTTCCTTCAATATCGCCCGCGACCGATGGTCTCTTCTCCCTAATTCGACTTCATTCCGAACCCACTTGTTCACTCTCCCAGATCCTTACTCCTCTCTCGTTTGGCACCTCGCCCGTGGACTACAGCCTCTCGTGGCACTTGTACATCATCCTTTCACGATGTATGCGAGTGCGCGATTTCGCTGACCGCGGGGACCCAGTCGGCCGAAGGCGCCCTATGGACGACGACGTCTCGGAAAGTGAGGATGACGATGGAATCAACCAAGAAGGCCACAGTCCCAGTGCTGATTTGTTGGCGAGCAGTTATGCTTCACAACTGGAGAACCAGGGTCTCATTCAGGAGGCACTGTTCGTGCTGTTGCACATCGAGGGGTCTGTTGGGTAAGTTGGATATATACTGTGATATTCTTGTCTAAACTGATTGTGACAGGCGGAAGAAGGCGATTAAGGATCTTTTGGCGCGGTCGGCAGGGAGATTAGATGAATGGATGTCGAGAGGTATTGAGGGAAGCTTGAAGATCCCCAGAACATGGTTGTTAGAAGCAAAGGTATGTCGCTCACTCTGAGCTCTCCTTACACTCCAACAGACATTGTAAAGGCCAATTACGCACTGGACAATGGCGATGTTTTCGACGCGTACGAACTCTTCTTACAGGCCGAGCTTTATGATGCTGCACACGATCTGGCCGTAGTGGAGCTTGCACCCGACGCTATCCTTCAACGAGACTTCGAGTTGCTCGAAAGTATGTTCAGCGTATTCGTCAAGCATTCTGTCAATGGCTGGCATGTTCGCGGAAAGGTCAGTTCTCGCTTCTACCTGAAAATTATTCTTCTAAAGACTAAACTCGTTGACATTTTTCTATCTTCTTCTTTTCAACAGATTTTCCTAGATTACGCAAAAATCATGATACATCTTCCCGCACTTGTGGCGGAGGCAGGCGCCATTCCAGATGCGGTGCAGCATACCCAATACGAGGACCTAATTAAGAGCATCCCAAGGCTTATTGAACTACTTCCTGATCTTTTCGGAGAAGGGCTGGATCCGCGTCATGGAATTGCTTTGACTGAGATGGTTACGGGTATAGTAGGGCAGGTAAAAAAGTATGCCCCGTCTATTCTGGTGAGTGTATATACTCTTTGTCCTCTTTCGGCGACTGCGATTGAGATGAACTCTGCATCGTAGGCGCAAATAAATCCTACCCTCATGGATGAATCAACGCGGCTGGAGAGGATCCAGTCGATGGCGTATACGAGGTTTCTTAATCAGATTAATTAATTATTTTTCTTTCGTGTCTCAGTCTTTTTTGTTGGCAGACGTCATTTATTGGCGCGTCTCACTTGTGGTAAAAATACCTCTTAAGATGCTAATGCCTTCAATGCGGGACGGGACGATCGACGTGTGAGATATAAAAGGGGTCGATGCTTACATCTAGTTTTAGATAGCAACCACCATGATTACCTGAAGCAGCGATGCTCGCCCCACACAGGACTGAAGAGTTCACAACGCTTTGGTCTTCTCTTGCGGCTCGCCATCCCTGGCCTAGTCTTCCTGAACACAGTCACTGTGCTGCTCAGGAATGTCGCAGCCCTGGTACTCCTCTTTCGCATCTATCACATCTATCGCGCTCGTTGCCTTCGTGGCAGCCAATATCATCAATTTCCTCTGGATATGACTCGCTCTTGAAGATCTCATCGAGACAGCTCGTCCGCCAACTTCTGGCTGGACTATGAACGGTTCGGCGGGGACACCTCCTTCATACCCCACAAATCGGGGACACGGTTTGTCCACTGCGTTCTGGAATCTACATCCTTCAGTCGAAGTTGCATTTCCCGGCGGTGACAGTGATGCGCAGTTCATTCGGTCGGGAACCCGCCCTCTCCTAACGTCACAATCGTGCTTGGCCAGCACATAGGAGTTCCCTCGACCCCTACGTCTACGTCACGAACTTGCTGCTCCCGTAGCTATATGAAGCGGTCATTGGCTTAAGGCCTTACACCAGAGGAGGGGCGTACGAGGAAATGTGATGGTGTACGAGTGTGCCGTTTCATGCCTGGCAATGGCATTCAATGCGTATGAGTTGGGGCTGCTGTTGTATTTGGCGTTGAAACTCGGGATCGCACCTTGACTGCTGTGCAATTTTTTTCCTTTTTTCTCACTCGTTGAGAACATTTTCATCAGAACTTTACCATGTTTCGTGGGATACTCGTTGGAGCTATGGGAGACCCAGGTGAGCTGTCGGGTTCTTCATTATTAACGTCCATGATGCATCCACAGGCTTGATGTGGTTGATCTTGTGAGGCAGCATCCATCATATCACGAGTACCGTTCTAATGTCAACTACAATGTCAGCGGCAGAGGTATAGCCAATACCCACAAAGTTCCCTTGACATGTCACTCTATGGAATGGATGCCAATGCCTTCGTCGTCAGCATAGCCTGATTCATATTTTCTTGTCATGTACGCTCCACTTGCCCACATTGCTGACTCAACGGATTTGTCAAGCTCTTGACTATGCCACGTACGAGTCACCAAACAGCAGAAGCATGGTAACTTTCTCAACCTGACGCAGCAATGCCAGCACTTAATATGTATGTGAATTTTGACGATACTTCAACACCCGTCTATCCTATCACTGTGGATAGGGACAACTGACTCCTCGCCTGAGAAGAGTATCTTTTGCAATATTGATGGGTCTTCTGGATGCTTACACAGTTAGGGGCCATGAGATTGCTCAACAGGATTTGCCGCCCACTTTGCTGAAAGATTGTGACATTGCCAAGACTCTCATCTCGTTTCCATCTTGAAAGCGATAATTACCGCCCTGATAAACTACCTCTGACTCAAAGGTTTCGCTGTAGGCCGGCGCCAGTTACTTTCTGCTCATATGTCAAGCGGTGACTGTGCTGTCCCTATATATGGGCACCCAAACTTTGTGAACGTGATACTTTCCCGGACGCTCACGTTGACCCTTCCAAGGCCAAGTATTTTCAAGATCTCTACCTGAAATATGATCCGAGTACAAAGGCAAATTAGTTCCATTTATTGTTTTGTCATACTCCATTTACTCCATCGACACGCGCCCTTTTGTGGGACAAAAAATCAAAAATGATAATCAACAATAAGAGCTCGAAATTTTAACACGGCATACAATCACAGGCTCCTTAGGAAACTTTGAGCACGGGATACCCCAAGCTGCTGAGGCTATTCCATGAATTCTTTGCGAAGATTGCTGTTCGCACAGACACCATATACGGACCAACATAACAAATTGGAGGATTGAACATTGAGGCGGCCATTAAAGTTCCTTGTAGGTGGTGAGGGTGGTAGAATATACCTTTGTGATCTCGTGAGGCCGACCAAGTACGGGAGACCACAGAAGCATCTTTGAATAAGCGGTTGAGGAAGAGATTCTCTATTAATTAAGCTATATCTTCCTGACGAATTTTAATGACATATTGAGCCTCGAGTCAAGAAATCTGGTAGTTTCAACTTTCAGGATCAAATACAACTTTTCCGCGGAATTTCCTGAGTAACTCATATGGTGCGTCGAATGTTTTGAATTAAATTTCGTTAGAATAACTCCGTGATGACTTTCTATTTCACAGGTGGTATGATTTCTCCCGAGAAGGCAACCCTTGATTACTATCCAACGAACCCCCGTGGTCAAATTGAACTGCTCAATGGCAGTTAAACGGGATATGATTTTGGGCCACTGGTCGGACAGTGACTCAACTCATCATATTCCTAGGTGATAGTAAGGAGCATTTGTGACCGTATAATGAATCTGGACAAACAATTGACATATTGATATCTCGTGATGACATCGATGACACTTGAATAACCATTGACCAAACCCAGAATAACATGACTCAATATTGTTGGTACAATACTACAGATGGAAAACAAGTGGATGCACCATGTACATAGTAATAGCATGCAGAAAAGCAAATCACTTGCGAGTAAGTTTGGGGACCTTGGAAAGTTCCTGGTTCGAGTCACTGCTTTCTGAGCCGGAACCCGACTTACTCGAAGCTGTGGTATATTCTTCAGAATTCTTCTTTGCGTGGGATGGACGTGAATCTTCCAGCCCCAGGAGTTGTTTTACTCCCTTGATTGCATAACTCTTGATTTCTTTTCGAACATGCTCGTCCCAAGCCGCCTTGGAACCAATTAATGCTGCTGTTTCATAGGGCCAACCATGCGCGCCAGCTGTCATCCATGCGCCGTCGTCAATAACACCCATGGCTAGCTTACATTGAAGACAGCTCCTTTTACTGCAGCCTATTGGCCATCGCTGTCCTTGAGCATTACCAATTTTATACGACTTGAAGTGGAGGATAATCTGAATCTCGGCATGTAATTTTGGTATGATGTGAGTCGTCTGTGTAAACTTTGAGGTACCCGTTCTCTTGTCTATCCAGAAGGGATTTTCCTTCCGGAACAATGTCTCAAGTTTCTGGATGGTCAAGTCCTTGACCACTTCGTTGTTTCTGATGTCACTTTCCCTTGCAAGGTTTAACGCGACGTCTAGAACGCTTGGAATGGCGATCTTGTTACTCATGTCTTTGACGTGTTTAGGTTCGGCCGTCGATCCCGATACCCAGGTGATGCGAACGTCTTCAAATTGCTGAATGAATTCAATGAGGTCAACAATGCGTAGATAGGGACGCATTTTATCCAGATTTCTCCAGAACTTTGAGAAAATGGAGTCCCCATCTTTCTCGAGGTCAACAGGATTTACGGATGTTGAACCTGTCACGAGAGCAGTAAAAAATCGCGAACTGGTGAGTGCTGCAGCAGAAGTTGCATATAGTTTAAAAGCTGGCCGGAAGTTGGAGTCTTTGGACGACAACCCTTTAGCTAAGGTATTCACGATGTCCTTGAGAACTGTTTCAAGGGCCAAATCTGATACTTTGACATCCTTCGACTTAAGAAGATCCAAAAGATCTCGACCTCGCTTACTAGGGAGCTCAGACTGCAGACTCCCCCTGTCCTTTTGCTTGCAGTAGGTCTCGATAGCAGATTTGAGCAATCCCCCCCTATTAACTTCTTTGGTGAGGTTCGTGACTTTGTTGAGGCAGACTTGAAGTTTTGTTTCTCCACGACTGACTAGAAATGGAAGAAGATCCTGGACATCTTGAGTGCGAGGATCTCTTAATATTTGCAAAAAAGTCTGAGCGTCTCTTCCATCCTCGAGTGTGCAAGCATCATTTTTAGCGAGGACAATGGAAAGGGAATCCTTAGTATTTCTCCAGAAAGCCGATGCAACTACATCTCCTGGCGAGCCGGTCACCATGCAAAGAGCGATGGTTTCTAGATGTGGAAT
>JABAJX010010166.1:0-10782 GCA_018221735.1 Termitomyces sp. K1Aa
TAATCAGGGTCCCTGTATGACGAACGAGCGAGAGTGCACATACACACCCTGCAAACGTCTCCCCTCCTCGACGCTATTGATTGGGGTTAGAACCTCTCCTGGCCGAACTTCAAAGGAGTATCCTAGTACTAGTCCTACGAGCGAGTGGGTATGACTTCTCATCTTTTCTCGGAATTCAACAGTAGGGTTCTAACTAGCCCCCCACCTACTAGCCCCCCCCAAAAAAAAACTGCACATGAAGTTAAGATACATACCGAATGACGTCAGTGCGAATGATGTGGTAGGGATGGAGACGGGGATTAAAAGTGCTTTACTTCCCACCTCCACAGTGACGTCCGATCATTAAAATTGAAATCGAGCCCATTCAATTGACCAAGGGTTTTTTTCAAGCGATCACCTTCAGGGGTATCTGGCGCAGTGGCGGTAGAGAAAATAAACTTCCATTCCGAATTTTGATTATGATCAACGGGCATTCGAGCGACACGGGCCTCCATCATATCTACAATGTCTGTAGCCGATTTGACATCGCATGCAAGGTGGGAAACCTGGGGAAAGAGGCGGCCTGAGCCGATATCGTGCAGGATAGATGCGTCAAATATGATCCCATGGAAGAGAGCACGATTTATGGTGGGTGATATTGGTGTGATGAGATTGCGGAGCATGGGTATGCTTAAGCTTTGTACCCTCAAGTGATGATATCTGAAATCAGAAAGAGGACATTGGGCTAGCGTTTCCAGGAGGGTGGTTATATCATCCAACTCGCATCGATCATCGATAATCATCTGTTCCAAACAAGGAACCGTCAAGTATTTGAAAGGACCACCCTGATGACGATAAGTCGCAGTGATGGATCGAAGAACAGGCATCGTTAAAGGCCTCAAGGGAAAATCTGTAGGCACAACGAAGTTAAGGACCTGTACGTTTCTGCAGCGATGGAGTATTTCCTGCAAATCCTCGGCAGAACAGCTGCCACACAAGATGAAAACTGTGAGATTTTCCCAGCTATGCATTGTTCGAATCCACGAACAAAGCTGATGGCTTACGATGCGGAGCTCGCGAAGTTCAGGTAGGCAGAAAGGGGCGTCGAAATCAGTGATGATTGATCCATCCCCCCCCAGCGTCAAACGAGTAACCGATTGACATTGTTGTAGGACCTCTGAAAAATCACGTATATCGATGTCACCAAACAACTCGAGAGTGTCAATTTGACTGTAAGGTATTCCGATGGATTTCAGTGCATTGAACAAGGCCTTGTCCGTGTCCGTTCGAAGTTGGACCTTTTGGAGTTTGGGGGCGGATGGGAATGGTTCAAAAGATGATGATGAATGAAGGGCCAAACTTTGGGTACCCTGCGAATCATCGATATCTTCTGAATCATCAAATGAGTCATAGGATCTGGCCTTAGAAATACAGATAGTGTCGAGATTTTCAAACGCATTGGGAGGAGCGCCTGAGTAAAAGTCATGGAAGGATTCCATACTCCCCCAAAAGGCGATTGTCTTGCAACGATGAAGGTGGGGATACAATAACTTTGGATCAATGAACGTCGCATCGTAGTGAAGAGTTATTGTGACAACGGGTGGGAGGATCTCAAGAGCACGCTGTGAACTTTTTCGATGATAATCGATTCGCCGTCCGGCGACATAGTCCATGAAGATGCAGGGGTTTCCCCAAAGTCGAGGATCGCTGCGAGAAATAGTTCGCCACTGCGAACAAACGCGTCCCAGGACCCACGGTGGTTTGTCGAAAAAGAAAGATAAGCTGGCTCTATATGAGAGCAGCACAAAGATTTCTGACAGTATCTCTGGCGCGAGTCGTTTGACAGGTGGGATACCATCCTGGCATTTCAACGAGTCGCACTTCTCAATCACAGAGTTATCCGTTTTCTCGCTGTCGGCGAAAATGGCACATACATCAGATTTATTGGATGTTGGCACCGCCATTCAAGTTGATTGTCCGATTTTGGTGGGGTAAGCACTTGGTACGTGTCCGGACTCTGGCCTGGGGATCTAGCTGGGGATCTAGAAGAATTGAAAAAACGTGCACGAACAGACAGATAATCGGAAACTGCTTACTTTTCCTCAATAGAAAGTCGACAAGACAGACCAGTTGTTCGGTGCCAGTGAATTTCTAGATAGTTGAAGCAAAGTTGAAGGGGAGACCCTGCTGTTGACCCTTGTTGAATCTACCAAGTACTTCAGAGTCTTATCTTATCTCGAAGCTGTGGCACATCGCCAACTCGATGTGCGATGTGCAATGTGCGTTCATCTGACCCTCGACGTTCCAGTGGTACCCTGGTGATGATAAGTACGTTCACGTGTAGACCAACAGTGCAACTGCTGAAAATAGCTATGTAGTGTAGTATATGGGGGGTGTGGGCAGGCGAATAACTGACTTGTCTAAGTTGTCTTCAAATCGCTCAGTGGGTAATCACAGGCCCGGGTTCTAAGACGAGGTCAGTTCTCCTCAAGCTCTTTACACGCTTCTGATGTATGAATTATCATTGAGAGCACTAACTAATGCTTTTGAAGATCTAGATGATATTTGCTTGAGCTCGTCGAAAACCCATCATCAATCGTTCTCCCAACTCCTGGTGATGTTGATTGTCCAGCACACTTGACCAAATCCGGATTGGCATCGTCCAATCTGAATGGTAAATTCATGTGATGCACAGAGACGTTCCAAGCTATCAGTGTCAATATTTGACATACTGATCAGTCGAAACCGAAAGCGCAACATCCCTGTATTCCTATGAAGACTTTGGCGAGCTTCCCATGCGAAACGCGCCTCCATCATCTTAATGATAATGGAATCCGTTCCTACAAGACATTGGAAATCATTCAACTTGGGGAGAAGATCTCCTGTCCCGATGTCGAGCAATATTCCAGCGTCCAATTCTATCTCAGGGAGGAGGACTGATTGGGCGGTAGGTGAAATCAATGTGAAGACGTGGCGAAGCGAGAGCATGTTAGAATCGTTGTCGAGTGGGAAGGAACACCAAAAATGGGTCAAAAGACATCGGGAATGCTGAAGCATCTCGTATATGCCAATGAAATGCGAAGGACTCGTATTGCAGATCCTCATATCTGTCAAGACCGGGAATTGCAGGATTGGTAGAACAACTGTGTTGGTTCCATTGTTCTGCCACTGGATATGTTTCATTGTAATGGCTTGGAGAGCGTGCATACAAAGAGGTCTTGTGGGAAATAAGCGGGGGATGTGGAAAACAAGCTCTCGGAGGTTTGCACATTGTTGCAGGACGTCTTCCAAATAACCGGGTGTGGAATCATCATCTTCAGGAACATTGAGCTCGAGATAAATGAGGTCTTCCCAACCATGAAGTGTCGGCAACCAATGGAAGGTGTTTTTACCCCCGACGAGAAGGCTTCGGAGGTTTGGAAAATAGAGGGTATCCTCAAGTTTTGGCAAAGAGAGGACTTGAGATGACTTTGTGTGAAGCGACACGCTGAGTTCGGTGACTGAGTGACATCGCTTTAGGAAGGTGCATAAATCAGGTATGTTTAATTGACCGGATATATTGAGAATCTTTATCTGCCCCCAATATATCCCGGCAGACGTTAGAATATTGAACCAAGTATCATCTACATGAAGACCAACGGTATGGAACCGCGGA
The DNA here is from genome assembly GCA_018221735.1 of Termitomyces sp. K1Aa. Taxonomy (NCBI): domain Eukaryota; kingdom Fungi; phylum Basidiomycota; class Agaricomycetes; order Agaricales; family Lyophyllaceae; genus Termitomyces; species Termitomyces sp. K1Aa. Next base: position 3,635 of record JABAJX010010166.1, read on the forward strand.
GCCTTGAGTATTGGGGATGTCCACTGTTTCTCGGGCTGAGGAAAGATATTTCCATGTGCCCAGTCAAGGATATGGAAATTGGCAATTTGGAGATTTTGAAATGCGTGTGGTGGAATATCCTTCCACAGCTCCTTGAAAGAATTAATACCCCCATAAAACTCGAGGTCCTGGCAATGTTTCAGATGTGGGTGAAGGAGTTTAGCATCTTGGGAATCATCGTTATACAGAATTTCAATATAAACGCAGGGAGGAAGGACGTCTTTAGCACGTTCGAGGCATTGAATTCCAGATACACGCAAATCGATGCGAGGGTGCCCCCATAGCCGTGGCTCGCTGCGTGAGATCAAACGCCAGTATGAACAGACACGCCCGAGAACCCAGGCATACTGAGTCAATACCGGCGGTACAGTAACATTCCTAGTCTCTGGCAGGAGTGTAAATATCTCGCGAAGCAGGTCGGGGGGAAACGGAATTTGGGGGGAGAATGTCATCGAATTGAGATGGTTGTATAGTCCAAGGGTCGATTTAGTCTCACATTAAAGCCAGAGGTGGAAGAGTAGAATTCCTATTCAAGTCCGAAGCATGTTCGAGGTGAAGCTCCGGATCCGCAAATTCTTTCCCACGCCCGTTGCAAACATACCCAACTGCGTCCGTGTATCCAGCAGAGCTGAGTAATTCCCAAATGCAGACTTTGGTGATAAGTACTGTCAAGTAGATGATATTCTTTCTGATTATCAAAGAGCCGAATACTTACCAAGGTCCAGACGGCTTGACGGCTTGTTGTGCGGAGTTTTTAAGTGACAACAGGTGCAACCTTCAACCCCGCGAGAGGCCCCGAGAAACTCCCTATAAACCTTGTCCGGAAATTTCCCGTGAACCGGCCTCAAATCCGCAATCTTTGGGGCCTCAAATCCGCAATAACGGACAACATATATCCCAAAAAGGCAATTCTCATGTTTTCTTTTTTCTTTTTATTTTTTTTTTGTGTGGAACATTGTTTTTGTATGCTGAGCTACGTAAAGCTATATAAGTACATTATATTGTGAGCCTATTTAGACAGTTTCCCACCCGGAATATGAATTTTTAGAACAGGTATTTTGACGATGCGTAGTAACAACACAATATGTAAATTTGTATTGAAAACTGTCATCTGTAGTGCTTCAAATGCCAGAATTTTTGTTGTTAAATTTATCCTGAGTGAGCCTCAAATCCGCAATATTCAGACTTAGATTTAGCCAAAATTTCCTCTCAGAGGTCGCGACACATCCATAGTTATGAACGAAAATTCTCTTGGGACTATGAAGGATAGCTCTCGTAAGTTTAAACATCTTTGAAGGGCTTCCTGTAATTGAGGCGCAAAAACGGCAAAAACCAATAAATTGAGGCGTGTTAACTGCTCCCGACATCGTAATGTTGATAAGAAACAAGATATTTTGTTCCCTTCAAGGGTGAGCCTCTGGAGGCGGGGCAAATCGAGAGATAAGATAGGGCTGGGGATCGTATGCATGACCTCGTCGAAATCGCTCGCTTCGATGGTGAGATCCGTCAAGAAAACACACTTCTGCAGGAATACGCATATAGCAGTGATGTCTAGCGCAAGGCAAACGCGCATCACCTTAAGCTTCAGCTGGTCCCAAGGCATTCCTGGTATGAGCGTCAAAGCTCGAGACCAATTTGCGATGTCTGATGCGAGCTCAACTTCGTAAAGTTGTGTCGCCATTTTCAGTAGTGAGCCAGACACCTGTTCCCAGGACTTCTCGAAAAGAGACACTTGAATAGCCCACTGCCGGGCCGCAAGATGATTATGAGAAAGCGAAGATTGACAAAAACTTCCGGGGATAATTAACGAAATGTTTCATAGTAGGTAATAGGACCACTAAAGGTGGATCGTTGACAACGGTTTAGGTATGGGGATAGCAGCTTTGCGTCCGGTAGTATTTGGCCACGAGGAGGATAATCGATCGCAATATGAACAATGACGGGGAGAACTTCGAGGGCACACTGTAGTTCACGTAGCGATACGGACGATTGAGGGCTCGGTCACTTCGCGTAATGGATCGCCAGAGTGAGCACACACGCCCAAGAATAGAGACGTGCTCAGAGAATAGCATAAAGATCTTGTAGAGAACCTCCAAGGAAACTGAACAGAAGAAAGTCTTCCTATCAGCGCCTTCTGGGCATCACGTTTAGCTGTCACGGTTTTGACCACTTCATCGAGGTGAGAAAGTATCTCTTTAACTTTGAAAAGATTCATGACGCCTTCTGTCTCTTCAACAGACGAAACATTACCGTGCTTTTGTTTGTCATCGTCGGCCACGTCAACCTCGAGGAATGCCATTGTGTCGTCTCGATGATGACTTGTGTTAGATTGACGGTAGCGATAAATCTCAATCGAAGGTCTGTACAGCAGAGATACTTACTTTTCCTCCAGAAGGAGAAGGTTGATATCAAGTTCGAGTTGAAGTGTGTGACTGGGCTGAAAGAATCAATCCGTCGACTTCGCATCAAACAGAGAACTTTACGTACAGACTACTTATCCACTTTCTTAAGGCCAAATTCGATCGGTCAACGTTTCAACGTTCCTTACGAACATTTTGCCTATCCAGACTTCTGCCAAATGCGACAGAATTCAGATACAAGTATCCAGAAAATCTGAAGATTACGGGAACAATAACAAAATTCAAGTTTACCTTGAATCGGCGAGACACATTTTTTAACTCTCGCACGTTGATATTGGTCCTGAACTTGAAGGTGACTCACGCGTTACCATCAACATCCGCCATTGGGACCAGGCCTCTGTTTGACTGAGGACAGGAAACAAATGGTAAGTAAACTAGGTGCATACCGTCGGATGTTTATAACACTTACTTTGTGCGATATAACCTAAGGGCGCCGTACCTATAATACGCACCCTATAACACTTTTATTCCCATCCAATCTTGAGTGCTGTTTCCATTGAAAGGTGCACATCGTTGGACTCGTTGCCACCCAAGCCACGAAAGTGGTTGAATCGGCCTTAGCTGGTTCGTTTATCTCCCGGTCCGATCGGTTCATCTAAGTAGCCGGTGCCGGGATCTCGATTCCCCAACTTCTCCCAACTTTCCAGCAACTTTCCAGATACTAGTAACTTTTCATTCGGGTGCTGTGGAGTGAAAGCTCGATCTCAACGCTCAATGCTTAAGGTTTCTCAATCACTTAGATGGCTATCATGGGGTTGATTCACTTGAGGCAACCCAAGGACACCCACCACGTGGATTGAGCTCCTCTTGGACTGTGTTAGCTCTTTTGGGATCTAGTTCCCTTGAGCCTCAACACCTTTCCCTTTGAAAATCGTCTCTATCAAATAATTCTCTTAAGACTTCGGATACTACTGGTGGACACTATTGGAAATGAGTAATCTATCGATGGATCTAACCTGTCAGTGCATGGTTCTACACAACAGCCAAAGAGCACAGTCATCAAGGGAAAGTTTGTCCAAAAATGTTCGTCGCCAAGCAGCTAGTTCCCTTCTCTTTCCTTTTTTTGTTCCACGCTTTGAGGATACAATACGAATCGCACCATCGCTGCCTATATGCGACCAGGTCGTCTCGAACCTTTCTACAGGTCTTCGACACATGCCCCTCAACAAAGTCAACGAAGCTCACAATGATACCGACGAAACCGTCCATCCTTCGTGCAACGACGAGTCCGATATCGACCTCCTTTCATATCATGAGAAGCACGCTGGTCGTCTCGTTATTGATCCAGAGTCAGTTTATAGAGTAGAGTCCAGTTGCATATAACATATATCGACCTTCTTCAACAGAGAGGTGAACGTTGAGCTTGGAGAGAGCGTTGCTTCTCAGCTCAAACTCACCAAGGATGGGACCAAGGTTCTTTGGCCTCAACCTACCGAGTCTCCCGACGACCCTCAGAACTGGAGCGATTATCGCAAGACCGTTCAGCTTGTTATTATTACTCTTGCTGCTATTGTCCCTGACTTCGATTCTGGCATAGGTGGGTACACTTTGACTCAACTATTCACAATGTTCTAACAGCTAGCAGGTACTGCCGCACTATTTGCGTTGGCAAAACAGTATGACACGACCACCGGAGAGATAAATAACTTGACTTCAAAGTAGGTGTATTATCTGTCCCTATGAGACCTATACTAGCTTTGACTGTTGGATTTCGTTAGCTGGAGTATCTTCTTGCTTGGTCAGGATCCGTCGCTTCTGAACCTACTATGTAATCTCTCATTGAAGCATACCTGTTATGTCTGTAGGTTGGGGTGGCCTTTCTGCAGTCATGCTGATGCGACGTTACGGACGGCTCCCTGTTCTCTTCTGGTCGCAGGTGTCATCCTCTCATAATGCACCCGGACACAAGACGCTCAAGGATATCATTACTAGGTCTTCGCCCTCGGATTTCTCGTGGGAGCAACTTTTGCTCCAACATTGAAGATATTCACAGGTGATATCTTCACATTTCCGGATCCCACCAGGCGAATTGATTGACAATCCCTAGCCATGAGGTGTATTTCAGGCTTTTTCGCGTGAGGAACCACTTCTTCGATTTCTCAACGCTGACTTAGACCCTGAATTAGAACTGCTCCTCAAGTCACGGTTCGCGACGAACTTCGTCGTATTACTACGTCCTTGACCAATTCTTGGGATCTATTCAGGGTCTCTACGTTGTTACCGACATGTATCCTTTCCACTTACAGGCTCGAAAGGTTAGCAAACATAAATTCACAGTGAATCAAATCGCTCAGAGCCCTGATGTTCTTAGCTTAACGTCTGGACCATGGGATTCATCATCTCGCCTTTCCTCTCTCCATTTGCTTTCGGTTTCCTAGTCGCACGCGCAAGCTGGCGTTGGGCATATGGTATTGGATCGATATACTCTGCAATTGTGCTGTTAGTGATTGTCTTCTTTGGGGAAGAAACGTAAGTTTTGTTAAATATCGCTACACCCAACTTGTCTACTTCAATTGCCCATCGATCAAGGATGTATGACCGCACTGTCAAGCCAATCCCGGAGCCTCCAACTACCGGTCTACGCTATCGGATAGAAACTCTCATTGGTATCACCGGGATCAAAATGGCAAAATACCGAACTTCATGGAAAGAATCGATTCTATCACCATTAAATGTCCTCTGGCGACCTCATCTTATGATGATCCTCTGGTTTGAGGTACATATGTATCCTTCCCCTCTCGAACCAAAATTAATAAATATGTCAGGCGATGGTATTCGGATTTTCTATTGGCATCAATGTGAGCAATACCCTACTTGTCATTGGAAGACAGCTTTCAAGATGCTTGTTTCAGGGGACAAATCCAGTGTTCCTGGGATCACCTCGTCCGCTAGGTTATGAATTCGGCCCATTCGCAATCGCAGGAGAATACGGCACACCGATCGTAGCGTTTCCTTCCAACATCTCTTAGACCACCTATTTCTCACAGGGTTATATATAGGTGTCCGTAATTATTGGAGAACTGGTGGGTCGCTACCTGAACGACTGGATTATGAACACGAGTATCCGGCGCAACAAGGGGGTCTTCGAAGCCGAAAGTCGCCTCTGGTATTGCCGTTTCTTCCGCTTACAAACAGGACATTGACACCCAATTGAGGGCTTGTTATGTTGCCATGCCATTATATATTTGTGGCTTCATCACTCTTGGGGCATCCTTCCAAAAACATCTGAGTATAGGTGCATTAATCATGGGATGGGGGATTGCAGTGTTATCGGTCCTGATAAACACTGTCGCTGTCTATGCATACTGCAACGATTGTTTTCCGAAACACAAAGTAGGTCATGATTTGACTCTCAAATACTCGTTATTACTACGTCCAAACAGGGGGAGATCAGCGCGCTGATAAATCTTGCGAGGACCTTAGGAGGTTCGTATCGAAATCATCATCTCGTTCTTGGAGATTTCGAGAATGCTTCCTCTAGGCTTCAGTGTCGCATACTTTCAAGTGCCATGGGCGACCAAACATGGTGCCATCCAGACATTTGGAGTAGAAGCTGCGTAAGCACTCATGCATTAGCACGCGGGCTTCTGACATTTTAACAATCCTCTACATTCTTAGGATAGTGATTGGTCTATTCCTGATTGTTGTTCCTGTGTTGCAAATCAAAGGCCGTCGCCTGAGAGTACGTTTTCGCGGATTTCGTCCTGCTAATGCTTTTATATTTCGAAATTTGTATAGGAGCTTTATTCCATCCGTTGAAGGAAATCCACTAATTTTTGTCCGACCTTGATTACAAATGGAAAATCAAGGATGCAAATCAGTAGGTTTACGAGGACAATTCTATCATAAGATCAGATGAACTTGCAGTATACGAGTAAAGATTCACCTGAATTTGGGACGTTAAAAACGAAGCTAAGTAAGACGGAAACCCAGTCATTTGAAATTTGATACGCAATGTGATTTGGGTTTAAAACGTCGGTAATCAACTGTAGGAGTAGTGCGCACTGAGTCAATCGTCATCTGAGCAACAATCAAATGGGTCGTACGGTTGAACTTCAAGCCAGTGAAGTAAGGAGACTGTAATCTAAAGCGTCGAAGCTCTCACGCATGTCGCGTGCTCACAAAAAGCCGGATGCCCCGACTGTGCCTGTTGACCATTGAGATTCGAGAATCGAGATAAGACCTCTTCGATGATAAATAGAACTTGTTATCAGACCATTTCAGAATAAGTGAAATTTCCATGGACCTGAAAATGACCTAGATTATAATTGTGTTCAAGGGACGTCTGGAAGGTTATTGTGTCAACTGAGTAGGATGCTCTGTATCTGCATAAGGTGCGAGTCAACACAAGCAGTGAAGACAGAAACGAAGCGGAGTGTGAAATATCTGATCCGGGAGGCTAGCCGTCATGGTGATATGGATGAAAGCTCAAGTACCTGGTGTCATGTAATTCGCGCCATGACTAAGTAGCTAGCGTCAGCGTCAGGCAACTTGTTCCAGTTCTATGATAGCATTTATCGGCATTTATTCAACTCTTTACTTTTTACTCTTTACTTTTGATGTAATTTCCAATACTTTTCTACATAATTTTACTCCTCACTCCTTTGACTTTACTCTTTACTCTTTTGATTATCTGGAATTTCTATGTATAAGATTGTGATTCACTATTTTTATGCTTTACATTTTAGT
>JABAJX010010167.1:0-10724 GCA_018221735.1 Termitomyces sp. K1Aa
TTTCAAGAAGACTCAAGGAAATGGTGATAGAAATGTGTATTGTTTTTAACTGGCAGAACAGGGAAACAATCAAGTGCGCTCCATAAACGTCATTCAAATTCAGACAATCCATAGAGACCCAAACACCAGCCTAAATGCTCCGATGGCTCGAAACTCAAGCAGTGGGATTTGGATTTTATGGATCACAACAAGAGTCATCCACCATCCGAGACAGACCCTCATGTGCACAGTGCATGGACCCTTGCAATAGCATGCACGGACCATCCACGCAAACTCGGCATAGTGAATGTGTAGACATGCTGAGGTAAACAAGGGTATGGGTGACTGGTTTGATGGTGCTGCACTCTAGAGTAAACTGGGATAATCTGTCTCTCCAAGAGGCTCAGGAACCAGTAACATGAAGGAATATTAAGGAAAATGCTGTTTAGTAAGCATTTGGATAGACAAACGCTTCTGGATTAGGCAGATCTCGGTCACAACGTGCTAGCAGCAGCCCATACAAGCAGGTTGAGACAGAGGCTCAGGTCCAGAGGACCACAATAGAAAAGGCTCGGAGAGTCTTGAGGCCAGAGGAGGAAAGGGTAGCCACACTACTATTCCTCTCTTGACAGCTACCAAGCAAGGGAACTAGATAATGAGCCGGTGACTCCTTCAAAATCAAACTGGAAACCTGGACAAACTCCATCATTGAGTGTCAGGTCTATGCTTTTCAATGGCTCTGCAGACAGAATGAAGTTCTTCCAAGAGGCAAGGGAAGCTGTCAAAACGTCCCGAAACAAAGTTGACAGGGTTGAGTGTGATCTCGATCAACTGGAAGGCAAAAAGGTTGGACGTGAGACCACAAGAAGCCAAGACATTCCACTAAGGGTAAGGGTCCTGACCCTTGCAATTGGGGGGCAATTGATTCTTTGGAAGGAGAATTGTCTGAAGATGAACAAGAAATCCAGTTCACAATTGCCAAGGAGGGTAACATGAAAGCCAACCTCGGAATTGCCCACAAACATGACCACCCTGCAGAAAGCAAAAGGGACTCTGATTTGGATATTGATGTTCCTTGTAAAAGCTGTAGACAACTTAAAAAGGGAAATAAAGCTCCTAAAAGAATTAAGCAGAAAAAAGGTAAATGAACCTCAAAGGACCATACGTTGTGAACAAAATTCCTTGACAACACTATCTATCAACCATGAACACAACATGAACAAAATGATTGGCCAATCCACCAGCATAAAACCAGTAAGAAAGGCCACCCTCCAGGCTAGTGAGCAGCTTGGAAAAGAAACTTACTTGGGAAAGGTCCTAAACATCAAACAAGATGAACATGATGAATACAACCTTACCCTCTGATGAGGAAGACTCTCACTCAGCTCCAAGCCTTCAGATAGTAATGATGACAATAGCAGGGACCAAAAGTTTAACTGTGGAGCCTACTCTAAGTTAAAACTGACACCCCGTGAAAAATACAATGGATGTGATGACCCTGTGAGGTATTTCCAATTTGTAACACAGTGCACTTGCCTGAAAAGGGGCCAAGTCCCCAGTTGGGATGCAATAACAGAAACTTTGAACTTCCTAAAAGACAAAGCCTATTGATTCTATCTCAATGAGGTATCCATGGAATTAGATGAATGGAACATACAGAGATTTTATATGGAGCTCTTCAATGCTTGTTTCCCTCCAAATTTCCGCATGTTGCAGCAGCAGAAGCTGGAAAGTATAATTCAGGGATCAATGATGGTTTGAGATTATGCAGCAGAATTGAAGATACTGTACCGTATTGTTGGATACATCCACAAGAGGTAAAAGGCTTGAAAATTATGGCGGGGACTGGCACTTTGTTTACAGTAGAAATTATTTGACAATGGTCTTGATCCAGAGAGATCCAAGTGGTGTGACATTGTGCAAGCAGCGGAAATGTATGAAATTGCACATACAATGGGTTTTGATAGAAACACCGGCAAGGATCACAAGTCAAATTACAGTTACAATTGGAAGGGAGACAGGGACAATCAACAATCTAACAGTGGGTCTTCAGGAAGTAAGAACCAACCGTCTGTGAACTGTATATCATACAAGGGAGGTAACTCTGGGAGGCCCAGATCTAATAATGAACAATCTGGGAATGAGAATGGCTGACATCAATTAAGTGAAGAAGAAAAGGAGAGGTATTGGAATGAGGGAAGATGCTTTACTTGTGGAAAAACAGGTCATCTATCCAAACATTGCAAAGACACCATGTATGTTAGGATAAATAACTTGGGTACAGGACCACCAGAGATGCGCAGTAACAACATTGAATACAATGAGTCAAACATTGAAGAACTACAAGATTTAGCAGAACCAACCTCCACCAGGGTGGTGACTTCCAGAATACAACTGAGAGTGGCCTCAATGTTTGTAGAAAGGGTCCGGGTTCAAACCACACCTAGAGGACAGCCTAAATGGAAACACAGTTAGATTAGAGGAGTAACTAACAATAAACAGGCTGAACAAATTGTGAGAATTGTGGGTATACAGCCTGAGGATATTGAATTTGAAAACCCAGGAGAGGAAGAGCTTATTTGAGACCCTTACGCAACACGGGCAGAGTATCTACTTGGTTCCCAACAGCCATATCCTGGGGACAAGATCAACGGCCAAATTGATTGGGAAAGGTTCCATGTCTACAGAGTTAGCAATACTCAAGATGTGATTATGGATATGCTAACCAATGAAGATACTATAGTCAACAACGACTTGGTAATGGAAGATGGAAATCAATTGGCAACATTTTATAGTCAGAAACTCGCCAATATCCACCAAATAGATATATAAGGAACGACAAGATGGAGAAGGAGACAATCCCTACTCCAACCATACCCAGAAATGATGGCTTCAATATTGGAATGAGGTTATGACCGGTTCACTAAACAGGAATACTATTAGCTTTACTGTTAAGGAAGTGATTCTCAATGGGGAAGTCACAGCTTACTGCATCATTGATAAGAAGTTTAATTTCACCACTGTTTTGGAAGGTAGTCTGAGATTAAGGGAAGGATTTAACCTGCATTCTTGGTACAGGAAGAGGATTTGCCAGGAAGGTGTGAGGTTACCCAATATACTGCTGGACTTGTTCTATGGGGAATTCAGATTAGGTCTAGAAATGCTGGATGAGCCAACCACAAGGCCAGAAGAAGAGTTGGAAGGATGGGTCTGTGGGCTGATCAGCAGGGGGGCTGGAGGCACTGCATGCCACTTCCTTCACTAGCATGTTGGCTTGTTTGTTGGGGTCAAACCCAATGTGTCCAGGGGACCAGTGGACTTGGAGCCTCACTACACTGCAGGATTAATCTGTCCACTCTTTGCCTGTGCCAAGCACAGCTCAATGTTGGCTTGCATTGCAAGAGGAAATCCTGCTTGATGTGGAGGGACTCTGCCCTTGAGTGAATGTGGTCAAGGAGATAGTGTGTGGGGTGGGGGTGCTGGTTGGCTAGGGCACAAATGGTGGGTGGCTTGACTTTGTTACAGATGATAGTTGGTCCAAGGAGCCTGTGTGTGAGAGTCTGCAGGATGTGAAGGCTGATCATGAGTCCTACTGCTTCTGCCTCATAGACAGTGTGCTCTGCAACAGAGCTAAAGTGATAGACCAGTGAGCTGGTTTCCTTGCTGTCAACATACAGGACTTCAGATGCACTGACTCCGCCCTTGAATCCAGATCCATTGGAGAGAACCGTGGTGGTAGATTGGTCAAACGTGTGTTCAATGGCCTCAAGAGCATCCTCCTTAGATTGTTCAATATGGGTGGGGAAAGAGGGTTTGTATCTGGGCTGATGGTGGTGGGAGTTGATGGATTTGATGTTGCCTGGAGAGATGTCAGTGAAGGCAAAGAGGTTGTGCAGTGGAGACCTGTGTTGTCTGACCAGTTGCCTGGCTGCACAACATACAGGGCTATGTAGTGGGTGAGAGGAGGGGAGCAACAACAGATGGACAGCTGTGCAGGTCAGAATTTTACAGAAGAGAAGGTCTACAGGTAAAAGATTGGCATGGACATTGAGGACATCACCTGCTGTGGTGCTCAAGGCACCAGTGATTGTTTTGGCTGCACGTTTCTGGGTGGAGGACCACTTGGTTGTGACTGAAATTGAGTCAGCAATGCTTGTCCTGCGCAAACCTGGGAAACTGGCATATAATGTAACAAGAGCATACCACCCCATTGGGCTGCTCAACACCATGGGGAAACTTCTCTCCACGTTAGTCACTGCTGATTTTTCCCACATTGCAGAGAAGCACAGTCTGCTTCCAGCAGGCCAATTTGGGGGTAGACCAGGCAGGAACACCTCTGACACCATGCATCTGGTGGTCTCAAGGATAAAGGATGCTTGGAGGTCAGGTAAGGTTGCCTTGGCGCTCTTTCTTGATGTCCAAGGGGCTTTCCCCAACACTGTCACAAACAGGCTCCTTCACAATATGAGGAACTGCAAAGTCCCCTCTGCATACATGCGCCTTGCTGACCGCATGCTTTCCAATAGGCATACTTGCCTCCACTTTGATGATTCTGTCTCTGACTGGATTGCCATCAACAATGGAACCACACAGGGATGTCCCCTCTATAACACTCCCTTAATTGGAGCAGCTTGTATCTCTAACAAGTCTGAACTTTTATCCAGCTTTGTTGACAATGTCATGTTCCTTGCAGTTGCTGAGTCTTTGAAGGAGACCCATGTTTAGTGATTTGACACGGGTCATGCAACCTGGCTGGGTAAGTGGCCCAGGTTGAGTCGGGTCCGGGTCAGGTAGTGATTTCTGTACCTGGGATTTACCCGTACCCCACTGCCCAACATTGCGTGTTACGCCAACTTCTTGCTTCAAAACAAGCTCTGGATCATGCTAATAGATACAAAATTGACTGAGATACAGTCAAAATACATTCACAATCAGGTTTTGTACAACACACACTGTATTTTGACTGTATTTCAGTCATTTCTGAACCAATCTGGATGTTTGTGGGCTCATTTGGACTGTCAAACTTGGCAAAACACAGTAATATTCAGTACCTGACTCTATACCTGGCTTACCCAAGCAACCCCATGAAGTACCCAACCCGACCCATACCCTATGTAGTGGGGTTGGGTTGGGTCCTGGTCAGGTCTAGGTAAGCTCTGAATTACCTCAGGGTTACCCAGGCAAAACACTATCCATATTATTCTCAAAGGTCTTATAGAACACGCTCAAGGCAGTTTTGCCTGGTCTCTTCTCTACAATTCTCCTTTTGAACTGTCAAAGCTAGCCCTTATGGACTTCCCCTGCTCTAACCATGACATCATACCCCCATTCTTGACACTCCACCACACTAACCTGGATAGCTCCATCACAACTCAGACAATCACTGCAGTCAAATCTCACAAGTATCTTGAAGTCGTCTTTGACAGTCACCTCCAATGGGCAGCACATACCCAAAAGTCCATAGCAAAGGCAGCCTGGTGGACCTTGCAAATTGCCCACCTTTCTAGGTTATCTGGTGGCATGCTGCCCCACCATATCTGCCAACTCTACAATACTGTTGCCATCTCCACTCTCACTTATGCCGTGGATGTCTGGTATACAGGCATGGAGAACCAGAGCAGCAGTAAGCGCTTGTTGGGATCTGTTGCTGTCACCAGGAAACTCACTATGGCTCAAGCTCAAGCAGCAAAGACAATAATGGGCACCCTCAAAACTATGGCCACCAACATTGCTGAAGTACACGCCAACCTATTTTCTGTTGGCCTCCTCTTTCACAAGGTCCTAACTCAGGCAGCTGTCTGCCTATCCTCTCTCCCCCTGACCCACCTTCCCTTTGCAGTAGCCAGGTCCATAGCCAAACACTATGTCTGCAGACACAAGTCCCCCTCCACAATCTATTCCATTATACTGACATTACCCCCACTGTGATAGAAATAGTTTAGGCAACAAGAAGGCACCTGAGTTATCAACCCTCCTTCTCCATGCATATTGAGAGCTCCAAAGAGAATGCCCTCATTGCAATCAAACAAGTCCACAACCAGGCCCCCATTTACGTCTACTACAATAGCTCCAGTTTTGAAGGAGGCATTGGCATCTCAGTGGTCCTTTTTGTAGATGACAAGGAGGTCTCCTCACTGAGGTACCACCTTGGCTCTGCCACAGAGCACACAGTCTATGAAGACAAACTTGTCAGTTTCACCCTTGGGCTCCACCTGCTCAAGTCTGTCAACAAGCAGATACAAGGACTTACAGTCATTGGAAGCAACAGCTAAGCTGCAATACTGGCTCTCAACAATCAGAGACCCCACCCAGCATATTACCTCCTGAACTCTGCCGACTCCACCATAGAGAAACTCCATGAAAAGCAGGATCAAATAGTCCATGCACACTGGAAATGCCCAGTGCACAGTACAACTAATATGAGGCACCCACAATCCCATGGGGTGATCCACCTCCAAGTCTATTGGTCACCCTGCCACATTGGTTTTGCTTCAAACAAGAGAGCCAATATATTGCCTCAGGAGACTCCAGCCCCCCCACTGACCTTCTTGCATACCTTCACCACAAATCTCTACCTGTCAGCATCCCTGCTATTTGCCAAGCTAAATGCAAGTGCTGTAGAAAAGATGCTGGAAGAGGTCACCAAGGTTCCTCCCTATTCAACAGCTTAACAAAACACTACTGTTCAAGGGTTATCTTTGCCTCATCAAACTCTTCAATTGACGTAATTCAGCCCTGGTCACCCAGGTCTACACTCAGCTCTGCACTCAGCTCTGCACTGGCTATATTCCTCTCAACCAGCACCTCTTCCAAATCCAGAAAGCTGAGTTGCCAACCTGCCCATATTGCCAGGGCCTAACTGTCAAAAGTGTATGCCACTTCCTGCTTGAGTGCCTGCAGTATAGGTATGAAAATCATGTTCACCTGCTGCTCCCACTCAAGCGCAAAGCTGAGTCCCTGACTCACCTCCTATCTAACCTATCTGCCTTGAAGCACACCATCAGATATGCCCTTGCCACAAAATGCTTCCCCAACTTTGCGGACCCCTCAGCTAGCGGCACACCATCTCAACCAACCATGTTAGTCGTTCACTCAAACAGTGCATGGCCTCCTACAAGAACTCTGTGGCCTTTGTAGTGTCATGTACTTGTTGATAGTTCCGTGCAACATGAACTCTAAGCGCTCCGGACACATAGATAGATTTTTTCTTTAAAACAAAACTTGCTGGACTCCACTTTCATGGGTGGAGTATTGATTCTCACATCCTCCCATTGTGGAGGATCAGCTGCTGCCTGGGCATTGCCACAATTTCTACCACTGATGATGTGATGCCAGTTGTTTCCCAGTGAAGCATTGCTGGTGCTAAACTGCAGCACAAGGTGCTGCATACTGAGAATTGAGCTTCCTATATTGCTGGGATGCAAATATGATACTTAGGGCTTTTTTGATTTGGAGGGAAGCCAGGCCATGCACCCTTGCTATGGGCACATTGGGGATCAGATTTGTCCCATTAGAAGTAGAGGTTGCAGACCCTCTACAAGCCTTCCTATCTAGAGTCTCTAGAGCCAGTATTTCCACAAACAATGAAATATATTCATCTGTATTTCACAAGGGTATGACCTCACCCTGTGCTTCTAAGAATTGTAGATGTTTAATAATGTACAGTCCTAACCATTGTCTAGTCAACAGTTTTTAATGCCAGAATAGCTTTTCCAGACCAGATTGACTTGACTTTTCTCAGTTAATTCAGGAATACACCCTGGACAACAGTGATGCCAGCAGTTCCTGGTGTCTCAGCCCCAAATGGTGACTGTCATTTCATCTCACCTGGGAACAGGTGAGAAGCTCAAACTGTTGATAGCCTTGTTGGAGCCTGTTCTGGTGCCACTATCCCATAGGCTGATAGGTCAACAGGCGTTTTCCAGCTCTCCAGTTGTCCTCCTGTCTGGGACAACAGTTGGTTCTCTCTTGCAACAGTCATGTGCATGGGTCCTGGCATTCCATATGCATGCTCACTCCAAGGTGTATTCTCAGTCTCTATCAACCTGTCTTGGTTGATTTCAGCTGTCTACTCTGAATTTGATGCTAGTGGCACTGAATCCTCCTCACCAGGATGCAGGGCAACATTGTCATCCTGCACAGGTGTCACTTTTTGACTGCTCATCCAAATCTAGACATTAGGTTTGGCAGGTGATCAAAAAAAGCTGATGTTGTGAAAATTTTCCAGTGATTCAAAGAATGTTGTGCATGTGCTGTACTTCTTTGTACAGATATTGTCCAATGGAAGGTTCAAAAAAGTGTAGCAGTAGCTACAAGTTATCTCAATGCCACCAAACATAACCAGATAATATGGTAGATTCTGTACATAAATAGACAAAAAGATAAAGTATTATGTAAGTAGATATCAAGGAATTAGAAATGAGTGGCATTGATTGCAAGTAGATAAGATTAACTCATCCTAGGTGATGGGTACCATTACAAGATGGTCCCTTCTTGAGCAAGCATGAGGGTAGATATTTTGCAGGAAGTGGAAGAGAAGAGGGATGCAGAAGCAAGGTTTAAACATAGAGACAAGAGAGAGGGCCAGAAGTGTTGCAAGGAAGGAGTACTGCCCAACTATTGCTGTGGCAAGTCTGGCCAGCTGAGCACCTGATACTGCTCTGATCTTTAACAAGATTGTTCTTTCCTCAACAAAGTCAACACAGGTATGCATCACAGGTTTTGTCTCAGATTATTATTTCATAATAAGATACCAATTAATTTGTGAACAATTTGAGAACAATAATGGAGCATTGCTATCATCAAGTAAAAAAAAAGTTCAAAATCATAATTGTTTCTATAGTATCTACACAGCCAATACATTCTACAATGCTCAACAGAAAAAAATGCAAAAAAAGTCTAAAATAGGTTCAAATTCACTCCTTGTTTACACAAAAGCTGAACGCAGCACTGGTTCAAGATGCAGAAACTTGTTTGCAGTATCTGAGGCTTTAAAATGTTCTCAGCTCAAACAATCTTTCAATAAGATAATTTACTTACGGACAGACTTTAAATAGTTTGGAATGCTTGCTACATCCAAGAGATATCTCACATCATTCAAGGAAGCATTTGGATTGATTCCTAGTATAACGGCAACAAAGCCTGTAACAAAACCAGTGGCCTGTATGTTATTCAAGAATGCTCAATTCAGTTACAAATATTTCTGTTGAATGGAAAATAAATGTACCATGGATGTTCCACTGAGGGTCTTGGTAGATGTTGGACTAAGGGCACTCTTCAAAGGCAAGCAATGAGTATAGGTTCATGAATGCTGCCAAGTTAACTGACAGGATAAGTGCTTATAATGTCTTCACCTGGAGCATATATATTGATGGCATCTCCATAATTTGACTCTGGCATGTGTTTATTATCAAAAGTACTTGCAGCAACAGTGATTGTGTCCATAATACCAGCTGGATAGTAATTCCATGCTGATTTACCATTATTGCCTGCAGCAACCTGAAAATCTATGAGGTTAATTGTTCCAGATATTCAGTGATCCTTGCTTACAACAACAATAATGTTTTGCTTTATAGCCTACAATTATTATTATGAGAATACCATTGAAACAATGCTCAAAGAGGGGAGAAAACATACTTTGTGAACTGCATTAGCATATCTTTCATCGGTTTGACGATCACCTCGAAGTGCAGCACTAGCTAAACAAATAACAGATCGTTGACTAGATTTTCCAGCTTCGTTGATAACCCAATTGATTCCATCAATACTGGACCATAAATCATAAGCACACAGATGTAAAGATAAAAAACAACTTACATATGAGGAGTAAAAGTTTGCCCTTTATAGTAAGTTTTGACTGCAATGATATTTGCCTTCTTTGCCACTCCATATGACTTGCTGGCTACTATTCCACTTTGCTTCACTCAGATTTGAGTGTTCTGGCCTGAGGTTTGATAACTTACGCAACATGTGTTCCATGGCCATCTTGATCAATATCTTTTTTTCCACGTAGAGCAGATACAAATTTAGCACCCCACCTTGCACGTCCACCAAATTCAATCTAAATTATGAATAAAAGCAAAGGAATAGGCATTGCTGGCAACTTACAAGGTTGACATCAACACCTTTTTTGAATCAAAGGATGGAAATAAACTAACTGATTAGTTGGTTGCTTGTTAACAGGCTTACCTGTGTCTGATTGAAGAATTGAATCACATGGTTTTCCCTAGTTGAAGAGCAAAAGTAACACACCAAGAATGTATACATCAACATTCTTACCCCCACTTCTGAAATATTTATATGTGTAATTTGTTGCTCTGATAATGACCCAATGTGAGTGTGGTCCCATGTGTAAAATTGTAATAGTAACTGGACATACAGAGAGTTGGATCTGGGTGTTCTCATGCGATTGATGCATGCAAGTCCCCAAGTAGCATTTGTCCTGAAGCCAGTATATCTGTTATCAATCAACAGCAAACATGGAAAGACAACAAACTGAGTAATGATCTGTTTTGGCTTGTCCTTGTTTTTGCAGCCTTTACAAATATATACAAGACCACGACCCGATTCTATTTCTTTCCTTTTTTCTTTCATTTGGTCTTTGTTGAAGTTCCCTGTGTACAGTGCAGTCCAATTAGGCATAGAATTGTAAAGAAACTGATAACTCAGATTGTACCAGCAACACTGTTGAGGAAATCATGATTGTAAGTTACACTTGCCCTTGTATCTTGGTTCCCAGTTGAGCC
>JABAJX010010168.1:0-10672 GCA_018221735.1 Termitomyces sp. K1Aa
ATCTCCTTCCCCTGTCTCTTCAGTCACCAAATCTGACCCAGGCTACAACAAATACTATGACACAATCTGGGGACCTCGTGTAAAAATTGATGAACTTTGAGATTGTCATATGTACATCCTGTCTACTTTCTCACTTTTTCACTCAAATCCTTGTGCTTTCAAAGCTCCAGTAGCTATATCCATGTAATTTTGCACCACAAATATGTATAGAAACCCATTCAAGTTGACATGTAGTAATACTAAATACAATGAAATTGTAATTAACCCTTTCTCTCCACTCCACAAACGTTGGCCAAACCCAATACAACCACATCCCCACTGTCATCATTGCAACCTAGACCCTCCTCAACCCCTTCTTGTTCAGATCTGCCTCACGCACGGCTTGACGGCAGACACATGGAAGTCATATCAAGATCCACATCAATATTTATATCAGGTCAACAAACAAGGCGCCCCTTGACTTTTTTGTGAGATTGTGGACAGGATAGGGATGGGGAGGGACGTTGTTTGGAGGCGGGTTTGGGGTCACACATTTTGTTGTAGTCGTCAGAATGGGCCCAACACAGTAAAAAATGTACCTACATTCAAGTAGAACATGTTGAGTAAGGCCAAAAGTAAAGAAACATCATGGGACATACCATTTGTGGGGGCAGGTGATTGAATTTTGTTGTTGTTGTCAAGAACATGCAGGATCTAAAACCCGCATGAGGTGGTCAAAGTGGTGGCCCTTGTTGTTGTTGTTGTTGTCCAAGGCACTTGAGGCATGATAAAGGTGGCAAGGGTAGTATCAAAGTATACTTATCTGGTGGGTATCCCACTCCATGGGTCCCCCAGTGCCCCTCACCCATCCATTCCTCTCCAACTTCCTGGAACTCGGAGGTGGCATTGGAGAATGAGATATAGTGAGAAATTGTTGAAGGACATGGTGGTAGCAGATTGAGTCAGCACCGGGGTAAAATAAGACTTTGAGCACAAACACCATGCTCAAGATGTATCTGAAACACATCAAAACATTGTGAGCAAGAAAAAGCCAAAAAAATAGCTGGGGGACATACCGTTTTTGAGGTGGGAAGGGCAATATAAGGAAGCATGCTGGCGTTAAATGGTTAGTATCCTCCTCTGCTATCAAACTAGAATTGTCTTTGCCTTTGCTGTGTATAGGCCGCACATGGAGCTTCTGAAGCAATGTTGCTCAACTTAGTGGAGGATTACAGCTGCGAGAGGAAATGAGGACAATTGAGGGGGAGGAAGAGGGTTGTTTGCGTTCCTGGTCAAAATATGTCCTTGTCCCTTCTCCATGTTCCAAAAATGCCTATGCATGCATAGCAGACAAGTACAAAGAGCTTGTCTGTCCAAAACTGCAGAACAATGAAGGCTGTGACTTCAAAATGAACAGATTTATTTACTTAGAAGTAAATTTCTGGCAGAGGTCACATCACATGACTCAGTGACACTTGCCAAATTTGCATCATGTTGTGTACTTCATCCTTGTCTATATGTACCACCATTCCTCTAATGTTTTCTTGGCCTGAATTTGACTTTTCCTTCCAATCATTCTTGACACAAGAATTTCCTTTGTTTTCTAATACAAATCATCCCCAATATGCTGTAAGTTGGACATCTGGATCTAGTAATGATATGATCTTCAACTCTGCAATAGACAACTTCAAGAAATGACAATAGCAATTTTCATTCATTCAAGGTATGGTATGCCTATTTGACGTGTAATGATCTATTACTGACATCAAGTACCTATTTATTGACATTGCTAGCCTACTTTACGCAACAACTTCAAACCTTTTGATGTACATCATTTTCTTATCACAGATTCAAGGTTAATTTATTTTATGTAGACTGTACAACCATCTAGAATGGGAACTGCTGCCAACACCACTCATGCCAAGCTCATGAACACTGGAAACAACACATATCTAGAGATTCTTACTACATACAATCAACACAAAATACAGATACAAATGTTGATGTGCGCATATGCAGTTTTATAGCTCAAATTGGACCCTCATTGACACTTTAACACAGTAATGAAGTCATGCACCTGTACCAGCTGACCACAACCTTGGCAACTGGATCAAATTCACACCCAATACCAGAGGTACACAATCCTCACTCGACTGCATCACTTTTTGAAGTCCTGAGCATGGACCTCCCTCAACCCAAAGCGCAAGCCAATCATCCAAAGGTCCTGTCCTGGAAGCTGAGTGATTGGAAGGCATATGTCAAACAGGAGAAGAGTCAAAGGGGGAAGATTGATAGGTTTGGGTTCTTAACAAATGCTAATAGCCTTCCTATTTCAAAGAGTCAGAAAAAGGAGTTCTTGGGCATGGTGCATGCACCTGTCATTGTGGAGCAAGATATCTCAGATGGCACTCAATTTTTTCATACAAACTATGGCGGCAAAATTCCCAGAGTTCTTATTGGCTGAAAACTACTGGAAACTAGAGTGCTATGCAACAACCAAAGTTATATGCTATTCAACTTTGTCAGTTGCTACAGCTTTTTGAAGATCTCTTTGTCTCACCTCTGATTTAAATTCCTGTCTTCTTTCCTGTTGTAAAGCAGCCAATGCTTGTTCTTGCCTCTCCTGCTCTTGTTGCCTCTCCTGCTCTTCTGCCAGAGCAACATTTCTCTGTCTTTGCTGCTCCAATAAAGCTTGTGCCTGCTGCCTGCTGTTGCTGCCTTTCCTGCTCTTCAGCTATAGCAATATGTCTCTGTTGTTGTTCCTCTTGCAATACTGCTAGTGTTTGCTCTGTAGAAGCAATCAGCCTATTGCTTCCTCCAAGTTTTACAGCTTTTATACCTCTAGCAGTGGGAAAAGAATTATTCTACAATAGGTAGATATGTCCAATGTAACTATTCCAGGATGTCAAAAAAATTCAATGTACCCAAAAAGAGCGCTTAGTTATTGATAGAAGACCCATGATGTTGCTAAGAACCTGGCTTTGTAACCTGGGCCCCAGGATTGATCATGCACTACCAAGTGACTCATCAGGTGATCCCAGCACATGATCTACCTCCTATTCTGCAAAAATGGTTCAAAAACATGTTCCCACTTTTGCTCCCTATCAGTGTCCCAGCCCATTGTTGCTGCCAGATGTAACAAGATCCTCCAGGATTCTGCACATGCTGTAGGTGAGGTAGTTTGCAGATAGTTCTTGCCATAAATCTGATTAAATTTCTGTACAACATGGCATGTCTTGAAGCACGTAACTTTTCCGTTCTCATTGTGCTTTATCAAGAACACTGGCCTGCTTTTCAAGATACAGTGGTGTGTGGAACATCCTCTTGTGGTATAAATTTCCACACAAATCAAACTCCTCCCAGTACAACTCCTCCCAATGCCTACTTAGACTAGTGACCAATCCCTCTACAGAGACAAGCTCAAGTAGAGGGACCGGTCCAGCTGAGTTTAAATTACTGTGTAACAACACATTGAAAATTACTAAAAATAGGTTCAGATTGATCCAACTTCCTAAAAGAATTATGCCCTAATCCAGAATAAGCATGCTCTCATTGTTCACAACATCTTTTTCCTGAGTGTATTCTTATCTATGACTGCACATAATGTTACTATGGATTTCTCTTTGTGTTTGAGGCTTATGGCCAGATATAATGTCAGTGCAAGCAGCAAAATGAGAAGTGAAGGGTTGCTGGTCTGGTGTTATTAGAGGGATGATCCTAAAGAAGCCCTGCTGACCCCCAGAGCATTAGAACATAGTAAACTGGGAGAAAGTCAAGTTCTACTGGCAGTAAATACATGAGCAGGTGAGCTAGGTGACACGACACATGCTTCTTCCAAATTAGGGCATAATTCTTTTAGGAAGGTCAGATCATGCCAAAGCTATTTTTACTCATTTTTGATCAATTTGTTGTTACACAGTAATTCAAACTCAGCTAGACCAGTCATTGTAATTGATGCTTGCTCCTTTACAACAAATGGTTACGAGTCTATCACATACTATGAGCTGAATTTCTTGCCTCCTCCCATGTCTTTGGTGTGTTGGGGTCAGCATCAGGGTCCAGGTCTGGCAGGTCCTTGATCGCGTTCAGTGCTGACAATATTTGATTGAGATTGGGTTCTGGTTGTGCATTGACGTCATCTTCAGAGTTTGGTCCTTGTTCCTCTACTGCTATCCTGTGTTCCATCCTTGCTTCTTAGACCTGCTCCTCCAGCCTCCTTTGACTCACTGACAGCTTTTTTGGTACAAGTCTCCCTTTGGTCTTCCCCACTCGCCTTCTCTGTTGGGATTGGGACCCTTGTCAAATGTTGAATCTGGGGTTCTTGCATCGGCTCGGCTAGCTCTGGTGGCTCGCCTGCTGATCAGAAGGTATAATATCAAGGACTGGTCCTGGAGCAACTGGCAGTTCATTGTCACCATCTTCCACAGCCATGGCGGGAGTATTGTTTGCATTCTCTGCAATAGTGTTCATACTGGGAAAGTCTGGTGGCTCAGGTTTGCTTGGATGTGGTGTTTGATGCACTGTTGCCATAGGAGTGTCATTGTGGCTCTCAATAAATCAAGCATAGTAGGAGCTGTAGACCTTCTTGGCAGATTGATTGTAACACTGATAGGCTTTTGAGTTGGTATCGTACCCAATGAGCACACATTTGATCAAGCATTCAAATATCTTGGGATTGTAACAGTTATGGACCAGCACAAAGATGCGGCATCCAATCTCCCATATGTAGGAGTATCTCAGTTTCCTGTTGTACCAGAGCTCATCTGGGGTGACGTCCTGGATGGCCAATGTCTTTGTCTTCCCATGTAAATGGGTTGCTTGCTGTCAAGTAAAACTTGTCCCAGAGGAATGGCGGGCACTTGGTTGCCAGTCTCATTGCTCTCGTCTTTCCCATGAGTGTGCAATGCATACGTTCCACTTGCTCAATGTGTGGGGAGGTATACAGTGCTCCAACTTTGAGCACAATCCCCTTTTCCTTCTACCACTTCTTGTGTTTATTGCCGCTGAATTCCCCATCCTGTCCAGCATGCAGGATTTTCACCCTTAGTCCTGTCTCATTTTCTCTAGCCAGGATCCATGCTTTGAGTTCCTTGAACCCATCATCTTTTGCTTTAAGTGGTAACAACCATGGTTTATTGGTATAGTTGTTGACAATATTCATCATGTAGTTATTCCCTGTATGGGATGTAACAGCCACCTGACCCATTGATGTGACCTCTACCTGCCTGAATGCGGTAAGCGCAATCAAGGATGTGGGACCCTAAGAAGGCTCTACACTACACCACAGGTTAGTGTATGTGAGGTGTGTGTGTGTGATTGGTGTTTCAAAGTCCGGTTGCTAGGAACGCAAAAAGACCAGACTGCAACCAGACCAGGACCAAAAAGTTGCCCCCCTTCAAGGACTGGTAATCTGAGGCTCATTCTATAGCTCCGCACCCCGGCTATAATTGTGTTACTGGTAAAATCCTACAAAAACCGGTTCGTACCGGTTAGTACTGGTTGCAACCAGTTGTGCAACCAGAAAAGCAACCGTGGTCCCGGTCCAGTCCATAGCAAATCTGGGGCAGTCCTGGACCGGTTGCAGTTGCGGTTGCCCAATTTTTGGGCAAAAGACCAGACCGGACCGGACTTTTAAACACTATGTGTGATGTGTGCAAGGGAGGTTAGTTGCAAACTACTGAGACTTAGCTGCAAGATGGATATAATATCGCATTTTGTGGGAGTGCAGTAGCAGTATTATGTAAGCAGTAGAAGTAGCAGGATCTGGATAGGTAGAGCTCAGAAACCGGTGGCACTAAGTGGCCGGAAAGCGGTCTGTCAGGATTGGTATCGGTGAGTTGGTATCGGCAAGTCAGGATTGGTAAGTTGGTGGGCAGTAGAGCAGAAAATGGACAAAATGAGACTACAGAGAGAGCAGGAGCAGGATGATGGAGCGGCATAGATAGAGCCTGGAAACCGGTGATGAGCTCCCGGAGCAAAAGGCACCGGTTTGCGGGTTTTATTCCGCATTTATTCCTATTTTTATAGTCAGTTCCGGTCTTGTATTGGCGCTTTTATGCCATTTTTTTGGTTTCCGGTTTTAGCGGTCTCTTCCGGTCCAGTGATCCGCCAGTCAGGTGCTGGATCACCGGTTTTGGGCATGACATCCCGCCCCAATATGTACAAGCAGCCACTGACATCATAATTACCTCACCAGCATACTCCAGTGACATCACAAGTACTGTTTTGGTCATTACAAAGCATGACAAAGTGCTAGTATATATACTGTACATTTGCCACATACAAAAAAACCTTTTTACCGTATTTTTCCGCTGCAGCTTTGAGGCCCGAGAGCATGCCACAGTTGTGCTTTTAGGTCATTTTTTTATACCACCGTCTGTCTTTCTCATCTTTTAAGTCATTCGCTGTTTATTGTTTCCACTGCTTTCTTGATTCTACCGCTCTCACCGCTTCCCAGTATTGCTTTCAAGTGTCTTCTGACCGCTATCATACCGCTTCCGCACATACCGCTCTCCACAGTTTGCACTTTCCACTGCTTTTGCAGTTATTGCATCGCTATCGTCTACCATTTGCATGATTGTGCGCTCTGTACCACTGTTATCGCTATTGCGCTTGCACTAGCAACTAGTCAGAACCATTAGGACATTCATCTTGGACATACCTTACTTACACCATTGCCAACACCTGTTTCCTATTTGTATAATCTGCTAACATCTGGTTTTGAATCAGATATCAAATTCCAGTGTTTGTCTCTCTAGTACCAAAATCTATGTATAACACAAGTGACTTATACAATATTGTGGCTTGACAGAGTGCCATCACAACCTCATAGATTTAAATCCAAGAACTTGGTTTACTTACTGATTTTCTTGCCTTGAGCGAGTATGGATCAAACTCACAAGTTTCAATGACACTGTGTGCTTGCCAATTTTCCCAAGAACATCATCTACTGATTGACACTGACAAATTATCTATCACCAACATATCTGCCATCATTAATCCCCTTCCTGCCAATGTCTTTGTTGGGAGAACCAAAGAAGAGAAAAGGGGTCCAGATAAAGAAGAAGTATAAGCCAGTTGCTATGAAAACTAAACCTATCACAGGGAATGTTGCCAAAGACTTTTGCATTGAATGTAATATCATCAGTGACCCCTTAGCTGACATGCCAACCCTGGACCTGAATCCTCAGCTCTTTGTCCCAACTGGTCGTTTCACACAGGACCAAAAAGAGAAGTTTTGGAAGGATCATGACAGTGGTTTTCTTTCCATTGATGAGCTAAACATTCTGACTGATCTTGTCACTAAGCAGAACAAAGCCTTCACATAGGAACTGACCAAATGCAGCAGCTTCTCAAAAGATTTCTTTCCACCAGTATGCATCCCAACAGTTCCACACATTACATGGGTAGAACATAATAGACCAATACCCCCTGGCCTCCATAATGAAGTCTGAACTTGTTGTACCAATTTTGATGGTTTTGCGTACTATAGAAAAACAGAAAGCTACATATTGTTCACAGTTTGGAACTGCTGAATTGTGTCACTATCCAACATTCAGGTGTACCACTCTTTCCCAACCATGTTTCTGAATCATTTTCTGGTTGGATTTGTGGTGCAACCTTAAATTTATACGTTGGCTACAATGAGCAATTAATCCATCCCTCTTCTCACGATTTGACCACTTTTCAGACTCCCTTTGGTGCTCTCAGACTAGTAACCCTGTCAAAGAAATGGACAAATTTGGTGCCAATCTTCTATGATGATGTAGTCTATATACTGCTCCCAGAGATACTGATGCATGTTCTATCATTCATAGACAATGTCAGCGTCAAGGGACTGACAGACTGGCAACTGATAGGCGGTGCTCCTGCAGTCCATCCTGATAACCCAAATATTTGCCAAGTGTTATGGGAGTTCTTTCAAGTTATCAATTGTGTCCTTCAGTGCATGAAATATTGCAGTGGTACATTCTCAGGTCATAAATTGGTCTTATGTGCAGAACAGATAAAAATACTCGGTCATATCTGTACACCCACCGGTCGCATACCAGATGAAAGCTGACTGGCAATACTCAAACGTTTGGGTCTCTGCAAATTGTTATTGGAAGCACATGCTCTTCTTGGTACTGTTGGTATACTCTGTATCTTTGTTAAAAATTTTGCTTACTATGCATACCACCTTACTAAACTAACCCAAAAAGAGACCCCATTCAAGTTCAGGATCTGCAGATTGCTGCACAAATAGACTTGATACAGGCCCTACAAGATCAATTGCCAAAAGCAAAAGCTGAAGATGCCTGACTGGTCCTAATTAAAAAGTGGCTGACCAATCTTCAACAACCATCACAATTCACCAACGCTGAGTACAAGAAGTTTATCCAATATGCTACTAACTTCTTTATTGCTGACAATTGTCTATAGCATAGAGATAAGGCTGGCACTCATAAACTAGTCATAGATCCCAACAATCATGTACAAGTCTTACAAGCCATGCATAACAAACTAGGACACCAAGGAGTGTTTGCTACCCATGCCACTTTACTTGAGTGCTTTTGGTGGCCCCATGTTTGTGCCGACATTACATGGTTTGTTCAAACGTGTCATATATGCCAAATCCAACAGATGACAAAAGTACTCATACTGCCAATGGTTGCCACACCAGCCCCACTATCCAGCAAAATTTATATTGACACTATGTTTATGCCAAAATTGTGTCACTTCAAATATATAATACAAGGGGGGTGTTCACTTATTCATTGGCCAGAATTCAGAATGCTAGCAAAAGAAAATACTGAAGCTATTGCTAACTGGCTATATGAAGACATCTGGGGGCTGACAGAGTTTCTCAACTGCAATATGTTGGTCAACTTCCAGATAACTTGTATGATGCTCTTAGTAGGTTGTCTAGTGTTGTGAGGTCCAGTTCAGTCCGGTCTTTTGACTTCTTTGGGCAGAACCAGAAACCTGGACCGGTCCAAGTTCATCCCAAAGTGCCAGAACCGTTAACTGGACCGGTCTAAACTGGTTACCAACAGTCCATTTAAGATCGGTCCATGAACTGGTCTAAACCGGTTAAAACCAGTGTTTTGGACATATTTTTGCAAATGTTAGTGCAAAAACAACTTGCACAGAAGAATTACGGAAGGAACTTTACAACTGAATGGTGACAACTTTTTATGTTGCTACTGAGAATGGAGACCATTTTCTAATAGAGTCAATGATAAAATGGCATCTACTCCAAATTCCACCGGAACACTTCGATGCCCAAGGAGAATCAAGGGTATTATCTAATGCACCATCGTTCCACCAGGTAAAATCACTGGCCCACGCACTTGCTGGCCAAGGGAACGAGGAGAACCTGTCTCGTGCTTTGCGCCATGATTTTGATATCAGTCGGTGTGATTGGCTTGGCTGAATGTGTCATACAACAAACTGGATAATGTCAGGCTCATTGTAGAAGAACAACCCGCTCTCATACATGTTCGAACCAAATATCACAAGAAGAGACCTGGCCAGTTGGGGCGCTTTATGTCTACTTTTACAGAATACGTTCAGACAAATGGTTCTCTGCCAGGGACACCCACTTGAGATAGCACTTGCACTTGACCACTTTGACATTGTGGAATACCTTTTGAACAATGGTGCCAACAGCCCTCCTAGTAATGCACTTCACATTGCTATAGGACACACCCGGCGCTCTACACCAGCGACCACAAATACGATCAAGCTATTGTTGGATAGGGGGTGGGATAGAGGAGCCAAAGTGGACGGACAGACACCCATTGACATTGCAAAAGCAAAAGGACGTCTCAACATTGTCAAGTTTCTAGAGTGTTACAAAGACAGAGACTCCAGGTGTATCAGGCATTAGAAATTCAGAGGCAAATGGAGTTGTTGTTCCAGATGCCATAGGATAGATGGTGTCAAGCAGAGCACAGGCGGGATAACATATATAACATAGTGGTAGAAGGAAGAAACTACCACACACAATTAACTCCTATCCAATCTTTCAATACCATTGTACGTAATTGGCAGAGCCTCAAAGTGTCCTAATAGATTGCCGTCTAGAACACCTTTCGATAGTGGCTTGGACACAAAGTTGTTTGGAACGATGCTGGAGTATCATATGATGAAAAGAGCGTGGTTTCTTCAAGTCGAAGATACATACCGGAAGGCTTTGGGATTGAGACCAGCTACATGTTGGACATTCCGTGTTAGCTGGCCCTGAAGTAAATGCAGTCGCTTGAAGACATGCTCATCAACAGGAGTCAAAGAGGCCAAAGTGCCGCCAGTGGACCCTTTCATATTCAGAATCAGGAATCAATTTCGGAGATAATGGGTTTGAACGGACCTGTTATGAGTTTGGCCTGAGGAATCATGGGATCATCACCCATTCTTCTAGCAGTAAGTATCGAAGAACGATATTTGGATTGACTGTTGAACTCTGTGCACAAGAGCAAATGACGTCCATCCTTCGATTCAGGATCTGAACGCTGGGCTCAGAGGAATGTCAAAAGGGTGCAAAACAGATAGTCTTACCATGGAAGAAGAAATCAGCCTTAGTGACGCAAACACTATTGATGTCCTTGCCAAGAAGGACGAGTTTGTATGGATCCTCCTATGGAAATATCAGCCAGAAAATCACAGTCAATAGCAAACTGAGTGACCTGGAAAGCAATAAAGGAGACACTTT
>JABAJX010010169.1:0-10638 GCA_018221735.1 Termitomyces sp. K1Aa
GTGCAGCTGTAGGTTAGTGCAGACCAAGATTGGGAGGATGTTATTTTGCGCGTGATCTTCCAGAAAGCCTAGACAACTTCACCCCAGTCTCCTGAGTCAAGTATGTATACTTACACGATGTGCAGATGAGTGGACTCTTAATCAGACGGCCTTCGACGGTACATCCGTGATGGCACCGGAGGAACGTGTTTAACTGCCGGCCGGACCAAATCCGAGCAAACTCCTGTTGAATCATGTGCCAATGTGCGGAGCTTGCGACCTCCTCTCTTCACCTCTGGTCATGGCGGGGACCTTCTCGTGGTCAGACACATTTCAAATCGCCTTTTCTACTTGTCTTCCATGCTTGACAAAGCCTGCGAACCCGGAAGCGTCAGCCTCCACTGATTCTCTGGACAATCCTGCCGTTGCCCATCGCATTCCACGAGCTCGAGCAGACGAACTTCAAGGTCTGCTGGCAGACAGCGATGCCGAGGCCGAGAGGATGTCGCTGCACTCTAACCCCGGTCGAAAGAAGAAACGAACGAAGCGAAAGAAAACCAAACAGATAACATTCTTTGGATATGATCTGTTCGGCCACGCGGTACCTCCTATCCAACTCCCCGAATCTGATGATGAGGGCGGGAGCCGTGTATTGGGACTTCCGACTCCCACGACACGGTCATCTTCCTTGACTTTCGATTCGGATGCAGCACCTCTATCTTCTTCGACAATTGCTTCCATTTCTGCGTCAGCTGCTGCGCTCAGGGCACGTGAAGAAGCAGCGGAGGAGGAGAGGAGGGCGAAGGCAGAAAGAAGAGAACAGAGGAGGCAGCGGAAAGAGCTCAAGAAAGTTGCAAAGGCATTGGCGCTCGCTGAACAAGGGGAGGCGTTTGAGGGATTCCAGGGCAGTGGCAGCGTACTTCATACTGAACATTACGGACCATTCATCCATGCAACAGCCCAAGAGTACAATGAAGAAGACATTGACGAGGATGTCGATCTTGATGGTGGAATGTATGCCCGCAGGGGCAACGCAGGGACTGGCTCTGGTTCGGATTCTAGAAGTAGAACCTCTGCTTCAAGGTCACAACGATCGCAAAGCGATCGCCCTCTCCCCCAGTATCAGCTTCAACCTTCGGAAATCATGGGACCGGTAGCGCCGCGCAGCAAAAAATCAAAGTCGTCGACAACCTCTCGCTCCACAACATCGCGTGCGTCGCGCTCGAACACGAGTGCTTCGACACTCCAATCCCCTTCACCAGCCTCTCCTACCTTTTCAGGAAACGACCCTTTCCTTAGGTCGAATGTCTACATTGCAGAGGAATTCGACGGTAGTCAAGGCTTTTTTGAAGCCGACTTACCTTCACCTGGTACCCAGGGTGGATTCCCTTCCCCTGAGCTGCGAGGAGGATTCCCGTCGCCGGGCATTGCTAAGTTCACGAGTTCGGGTTTTGGTAAAATGCATAACACAGAGCGACGGAATTCGCTCCTTGCGACAGGTGGCGCATTCTTGGCAACACGGGGTTGCGTGGATGATTTTGAAGGATTTTGAGGGACGAACGAGTTGGCTAATAAGCCACTATCCATTCGGAGCTTTATAACCTGTGCTGTGGTCACCATTCGGATCCTGTCATTTGCTTTTTTAAAACTTAGAAAGAAGCCTTGTCGCGGATCCTTCTTCAAATTCCTGTCATTTTTGCTTCTCTGGCTTCTTTCACTGTTATTTGCGTCATGACTCTTCGCATTTTACGTTCTCGTATAATTTTCTACCCTCGTTATGGCCTCCATATATAAACGCCCGTCATTCATTGTCTTCATTATCATCATCTTTTGTAGGTTGTGCACCCTTGGTACTTGTTCGACTACATACATCCCCGGTGCTGTGTATACCCCCCTCGCTTTACTACCCCCTAATGACAACAGCTCTGGAATCTGGATCAAACTTCACTTCTTATTTTGACAATGGATCCAGTCTCATCCGACCCGTCTTTATTATACCGAATCACACCATAACCAAGTATGCTTAACCGAAGGTGCGTACAAGTTGTAAAGTTACCTATTGTTGAATTACACCGGCCTGGCAAAAAAAAAATTCATTATCGATGCTGAGTCCAGGAACTCGCACCTTGCGAGGGGAAACATATTCCTGATGACTTGGGATGCGGGGAGGAATTCAAAGGCTGGAGAATAGTCCCACAATTCTTTGGACAAGCTATCAGAGCGCGGACAGCAAACAGCATGCGTTTTCACATGGTAAATTACCATCGTTCGACAACTTTTGCAAGTTGCAGCTTGCTTGAAGGTCAAGCCTCTTCTGCCTTCATCTGTTTGGTCTTTCTTTTTCTGGGCTTTACGGAGAGTCTACATATATCTCGGCGTATTGCTGAATTCCGACCGATATCACATACATCGCAAGATGGACACTCCCGAGATTCCGAGTCTTTTCGCAACAGTGACATGGATGATCTTGGAGAATAAACGAGTTAACTAATGACTTGCGCTTTGAACATTATTCAGAAAGATAATGTCGTTCGCTCTTCTATGAAAGATTTGCCATCCATATAATACTAATGCAATTGACGTACCATTCGCTCTGGTCCGCCAAACCGTATCTCGCACCTGGATAATATCGCGTTGGTCTTCGATCAAGGAACTTAAATTGTAAATGCACGCTGAATTTTGTATTGAATTATCAAGATCTCTTGTCATGCTCTGACACTCTTCCAAAGAAAATCCGTTTCTTTCTTCGAGCTCAAGCTCATCTCTCTGCATGGTTCATGAAGAATCTATGTATGATCTATCGATAACATGTATCCAACGTCGACTGGTGATCAATGATGAGATGGAATCCCATCGTAGTGAAGGTGATATCATAATTACATACAGACGAGCTCTGATGATATTGCGATGACATAGTGTTCGGATATTTGGCATGATGATGGTGTTCGGCTCCAGCTTCAACATTTGCACTCGCCAGGCTTGCACGCGCAGCTATCCAATCTCATCAGACGATTCTATTTATCCATGGAGACGGTTCAACATACGAATCACCACAGCTACAGGACTTCGAGCCGCAGTTGGCGTAAGAGACTGGGATGTCATTCATCTGTGGAGGGAGTCTAATCAGCTTGAAGAACGAAGAAGACAAAAGCAATAGCCAGCACCGAGTACATTGTTAGATTGGGTGATGGAGGAAACCTGGAACCTCGTTTCATGTCCAACATTTATATGCGACCTCTTTGGAGATATTTGCTCCTATGACCGGCTCGATTGTGATAATACATGGCGAAGAATCACTCGAGACCCACATCAGCTGGGTTTCGTCAGGTGATGTCTCCTCAAATAGGATCCTTGCATCTGCTGCCCATTGGCTAGGAGGGGCCCAGGGGAGTTCGCAACATAGGGGAAACAGCGATTATGCCAAGCCGAAGCATCCACACCACACACTGCACATGCAGAACCTCAAGCCTCAAGTCTTCCGATCTTCTTTACCTCGGAGATACCAGTGCGTTTTAGAATCATAAAATCCGCTATACATCTGTCGACGTTGATGATGATCGAGTTGTCAGGTTCGCATTTGTTTTCGAATCTCTCGGCTTTCCTGCTAGCCATGGATCTGGCTGGCCTGGCTCGTAACAGGTGATCTGTACCAACGATTCTCAAACAAGAGCTTGGGTAGACTTCATCATCCAACATATGCCTAGCCTTCGGATCAACAGTACGTTTGATGAAACTACCAATTTTTTACCCTCTCCCAGCACTCAAAGGATACGAGAACATCCTGATCGATCGTGGCAAGCGTGCTCCATAATTTCCCGCTCTTGAAGCCGTGACGGTGACCAAGACGACCATTTGACATCAGGAAATCTAGCAAAGCCGCACTCGACCAGCCCGGTATCGACCAAACCTTCACCACTGGATCTCAACTGTTTAACGGCCATCCAACATTCCCTCAGAGTACAAGCAGCTTTCAGCGACAAGGCCGGAGCAGGGATGGTTGTAACATTTATTACATCATGGCTAATCGAACATTTCCATCTCCTCCATTTGCCGCTCTGAAAGCGTGTCATATTGCGTACTATAAGTGATATTATCGCTCATATGCACAAGTACAGATATATTGCTTCACACTGATCTCCGAGTGGTACGTACGTCTCACTTCGCTTCTGCTTCTGCTAGCGAGAACCTTCACCTTATGGTCAGATGATTGCACCTCATAAATGTGGCCACCTTCATAATGGGGCCTTCTCTGTCCCAATGCAGCATGTAGGGTTTGAACCTGGAAATGAGTTACTCTGGGGATTCCACGTACAAACCCATCTACGCTGCCGTCAACATAATCATGTTAACTTCAACAAGCCAATCCTCAGACTTTGATGGAACTGGTTCTGCCGGTATAGTTTTAGCCTGCACATTATCGTCGAGCCTTAGATGCGAATCATGACAGGGTAAATGATATAGCATTCTTGGTCTTTGGCACCGTTACATATTTCCTTTAGTTCTACTTCGCGTTCACTGTTACTGCTTGGGTAAACAGGGATGTTGAACAGATTTAGCCATCGCCCTGCGATTATAGTACTGATTCCTACTTCATGCATATACATAGATGTCCACATACAAAGGCCACTTGGGAAAAGGACGCGAATACTTCACTTCTATACTGAGGTTTCCTGAGAAGTGGGAGTCCTCTCGTCTCACGGACCATTCTATGTAGATTTGTTTCACAAAGCGAGTGGCGCATCAAGAACCCGGTCAGCCTTTATGCTTGGATGCTGTTATAGGCTTCAAGTTTTGATTGAATGATAATTGGATTCTATCATGGTATGCGAAGTGAGTAAAAGGACAGAGCATGAGTCAGGACACGTCAGTACCTTGAAGGAACCACAATTTCTTAATCATAACGTGGAATCCTTTCCCAAAACTTGACAACAACGTTGATTTCTATCGATTTTATGAAAGAGTAGGCGCCTTCTTCAAGGGCCTGGGATTCATATTCTAGTATTACTCGCCATTTG
The DNA here is from genome assembly GCA_018221735.1 of Termitomyces sp. K1Aa. Classification (NCBI taxonomy): domain Eukaryota; kingdom Fungi; phylum Basidiomycota; class Agaricomycetes; order Agaricales; family Lyophyllaceae; genus Termitomyces; species Termitomyces sp. K1Aa. Next base: position 4,995 of record JABAJX010010169.1, read on the forward strand.
GATTACTAGGGTCTTCTACTAGAAACAGAGTTACTACATACGGACTCCGCCTTATACCATGAATTTAGAAAAGGGTATGCGGGTGCTATATCTCTTTCGTGTGGGACGGATCGATGTGGTACGTAGTATAAAAACCAACGAGCAAGTTCAATTACAACCCAACCCCAACTCATCCTTCACATCGTTAGCTACTAGTATAACTCGGCCAAGAATCAACATGTCATCCAGACCAACCGTCACCATTACCGCCAAATACGTCTGGGACCTCGTTTTTGACTACGATAACAGCGGGAATGCAGGTGAGCGCCTCTGCTCCAAAGATTTTATCAACCTCCGGATACTAAATTAATAATTGTCCCAGGTGAAATCACCCACACCTACGAATTTGAACAGTCTGGATCGTACACCGCCACAACATTCAATGAGACTGTCTCCGAAGAAACTCGCAAGCTTGCCGAGTCGGGTTCGATTGAAGTTGAAGCTGGTGTATCATACGGTCCCTTCTCTTCCAGTGTCAAAAGCGGATACGAAATGAGCAAGTCAATCGATAGCATGCTCCAGGAAACGACGAGGCAGCAGTCAGAGAAGGTGATAACCTGGTCTACCAAAGAAACCCGCGAGTGTGAGCAATTCTCTTTCTCCTAGTGGAGGTCCAGATTTCATATACACCTATGTCTTCGCAGACAAGATCGGTCCTCACAGCAGACTAGTCCTCTACCAGCGCAACCTCTATGGTCCTGGTATGAGGGTACAAGACTCTGCCCTTCGTACAACGCCAGTACCACTTTCCCAACAGGAGTTAACACAAGAAGTCCCTATCGATGTGGTGCTGGAGCCAAAGGTCTTCGTCAAAAGCTTAAAGGTAGAGCGCGTTCTCCAGCACCAAGTGTTACTATCAATTGATCCATACTCCAGGTTGTCTACGGAGACCAATCTATCCAAGCCCCTGGCGACCGCGTTAGAGATTGGTTCAAGGGAAGCGACGACATCAATTACGGCTTTGAAGGAAAGTAAGTGCTTACATTGTCATCTCAACGCTGTTCAATTCTAACGGCAGCATTACCTAGGTATGTATGGCTCGTACCCGAGACAACGACCCAAGTCTCCGAAGCACTCACCACATTCGATCTCGTCATTCAACCCCAGTACGACGAGAGATACCCTGACCTCGCGGTTGGTGCAGGCGGGAGCTACCGTTATCTGATTCCTGTCAGACAGAGCAACCAGAAGTTGTTCATCTCTGACGTGACCTTGGCTCGTTCCAATGATTGGATTTATCCTTCGTTGTCCACCATGGTTTGGCCTGACTTACCTCAAGGAGCGACCCAGGATATCAATGCAGGGAGAGGGGGTACCTATTTGTTCCTGGTGTTCCAGTTGCAGAGGGTTTACACGGTCTAAACGTTACCCACATCATATATCCAAACCTTTTCTATGCTTTCCCTTGACGAACTCTAGATCTGTTTCATAGCCTATGTATGCTTTGCTTTCGTGAACTGTGTTACTCGTTATTGATTACGTACCTTTGGCCTCCATCGAACTGTTGCTGTCTATGTCTATTATACAAACCGTGATCCAGAACAGTTGAAAGAGAACAAACCATAGGTTGAGACGGGGAGCCTCAGGCGGGTACAAGTAACAACAAACTTCATCCAGTACAAGAATCCACGGTTCTTTGGTTCTATGGTGCTCGTCGGTCAAAAATATGAAGAAGAGGTCCAAAACTTTCTCGGAATTTATTACGGCATGTTCAATGTTCTCTTTCGCTCCGCGTTCGATACAAAATTAGTCTTGGAACTTGGAGAGCCGGATGATTGGGACCCTCTTGATTGCAGTCTCTGTGGCTTACCTTGGAGTCGGAACGATCATAGAGAAATCGTTGCTCCAGATATGTTTCCGTTCGTTTCGACTACCTACCTATTTGGAGTCAGAGATATATTTTGTACTTTTTTTTACCGTTAACCGCCGGATACTTAACTTTCCAGACATATGGATACCGTCCAGCGTGCTTCCAGTCAATGCTTCCAGAAATATGACCATCATGATGACGAGTCTCAGGCAAAAGGTCCCCATGCAAAAAAATGGGTGGTCTTTCAGACTCTTTCTTTCTTGGGTCTTTCCAAACCAAAGTCGTTCAAGTCAGCGGGTTGGAGAGTCGGGAACAGAGGAGATACGGTACGGCGCTTGAGGTTATGTTAGTGACCTAGAAGCAAATATTATTCGCAAATGCGTCGAGGTAGTGGGGCGTGTAGAGTGTATGCATGAGAGACTTGAGTTGCGTCGGCAACCTCCGTGATTATGCATGCACATGATCACAATTCCCAAAACGTTGTGGACGCGCCTGCTCTTGACCATGTCGTCGGCCTGTGTTCCAGTCAGTGTTCTACTACTGACTTGCTCTTTCACTCACTAGTCTTCAGCACCATGACTGGTTTACTGCCTTTCTTACCTTTGGCCTCTGCTGTGGACTCGTTGTTTCTTATCTTCCACAAGTAATGGTTGCTCTACTATTATTCCTGGTCAGCTCACATTCCAATAGCACATACGGATAATCAACAAGGGCTCGTCAGAAGGATTTAGTCCTTGGTTTCTACTTCTTGGAAGTACCTCGTCTGCTGCTGGATTCCTCAACATGTGTGCACTATTCTTACTTCACTCGATATTGTTGATCAGTTCATCAGAGCCTATGTAGGATCACCATGCAATGGCGCATTGTCAGATGCTGTCCAGCTTTTGTCTGTAGCATGCTTCCTCTCTCTTATTTTTACCAATCAATCTTGTTGAAGAGTCTAGGAACTTGTTTGGTATTGACGGCTGGCGTTGTGCAGTTGGGGTTGCAGTGGGGACTTTTCACTATAATGTGCGGTGCGAGCAGCTTCACCCTATGCAAATTCTAATTTCGTTCAAAGCCTTGTTCTCTATATGATGTACTACCCTGATTTACTCAAGTACGTTTACTACATTCTCGAGACAGACGATCCCCGCTCGCCTGTTTACGTCAAGAGTACTATCAAGAAGCCCGAATGGCGTCTCTCCATCATCCTTGCCGGGGTCGTAGTCATACACTTGTGTGTACCTCCTCTGACTTCCCCGTGCAAAGCCTGACCCGTGTTGACATAGGGCATTGATCACCTTCACGTCCTTCTTCCTCCTCTTTACTGTTCCTACCTCGCCCGACCCAGATACACCACTCCCCGACATTCTGTCAAAGTGGGCGACTTTCTTAGGCGTTTCGTCAGCACTGCTGGCTGCGATACAGTACGCACCGCAACTTATTCATACTTATCGATCAAAGATCGTCGGCGCGTTGAGTATACCCATGATGTGTATTCAGAGTCCAGGGGCAATATTGATGGTATTGAGTATTGCCCTTCGGTACGTCGCTTTTACGCGTCGCTTGTCCTCTGTTTCCGTTCGTATTGACGTTTCTGCACCACCAGACCTGGTACAAATTGGACAAGTACGTGTCATTCGTCTCAGTCTGCTCTTGGAACCAAGGTATGAAACGAATCATTCGCACATAGGCTGGATCACGTTCGCCGTTGCGGGCACCATGCAAGGTTCCCTCCTCGCCATGTGCATCGTTTTCCACTTCCGACAACGTCGGCTTGGCCTCGACGAGTTTGGCAACCCACTCCCTGACCATGCAGTGGATAGCGATACTCCAGTTTTAGAAGGGATTGTTCTCGAGAGGGGCGACAGAGACATCGCTGTGCATGTGCCGCAGGTGATAACGACGGAGGCAGAGGTGGATTATGAGGAGATGCCGTTGTTGGGGACGGATAGGCTCAAGGGAAAGGGGTGGCTATTCTGGTTTAGGCGGACGTAGTGTTTCGCTCGTGTACTTTTTTCTCGGACGTTTGGTTTTATAGTTTGGTGCTAAGATAGGATGGTCCATTTTCTGAAATATAGGTCTGTAATACACACTGTTTCAGGCGACGGTCCCTGGCCCTAGAATCGCGTGGAGATTCAAGTCTCTCCTCTAGGCAGGCTGGACTCGAGATTTTCTTTGGTAAGCCTGATATTTGATGGATTACGATTAGATACCGATTATATGTACCTGGTAGAACATCTTTAAGCCCTCTTCAAGCCTGCAACAACAAACCCGCTATACTAGTTCTCCTGAGCATACTATTCTATGCCAGAACTCTATCTCATCAAAGTCGGTTCCCATGATAGCCCACTCTTCCCAACGCATTGGGCCCTTTTTGTTTGCGACCATGGTTCATTCACAGACAAGACTGACATATATCAACGTAATAGGGGACGTTCTCAACGGCTTCACCTATGAAGCTCATCGACTGTGGTCACAAAAAGATACGACGGTTCGAGCTTACTTACTCGGAAGCCTTACTCCCGAGTCTGTAGTAACAGATGATCCCATATCTTCCGACGTCATTGAAGAGGCTCCAAAAACGGAATTCGAACGTTCTTTATTGAAAGTTCCTCCTCCTGCTAAATCCTTAGTCAATGTGAGTGAACGAGTATGTTCATTGATTTTGATCTCGTTGTCTGTCACTACTGATATTTTGGACAAATCGTGTATTAGGATGGTCATCGTCGGGTTCCGACAAGTAATTGTCAAGACTGGATCCGATGCGCGATAGAACATCCTGTTCGTGATGGATATCTTACTCTCGTTGACAACGCCAAAGAAACTCTTGGGATCCAGTGAAACATGTAGTAGTAAGTCACTGCGGATCTCTTCGTGCTGCACTTTTCCCCCCTCATACAAGTCAGTATTGTAGTAGGACGATGAATTCCTCCAGCAATTTTATTGTTCATTCTGATATGCTAGCTTTGTTTCAATTGCAATGAAAATACCAGTGATCACTAATGGTTGATTAGTTGATTGTTATTACCAGCGCCTCGTCTCGGTCTGTTCTTAGAACCGACGTACATAGGCTGGATCACAGGCCCCGGGAAGCTCCCGCCAACCCTTGTCTGCAATATAGCGGATTTGAGGGGCAAATTTGATGAAGTGTTTGTCCGAACTTTGCGGATTTGAGGCCTCTGGAAGGGAACCTTTGTCCGGATTCGAGGCCTAGTTGGGCAGAATTTTCAAAAATTTGACAAAGAATTCCGTGCATTTGAAGTATAATTAAGGCCATCTGAGCCTATTTCATTGAGGTGTTTGACAGTCTTGACTCTTATAAACATGAGCTCAGCGGTGGCACTTTTGCATCAGTAGTAGAGCTTTTGCGTAAGTAGTAGACAAAAAAAATCAAATAAAAAAATAAGAGGATTTCCCCTTTTGGGCATATATCGTCCATTATTGCGGATTTGAGGCCGGACTTTGGTAATTTTCCGGACAAGGGTTGGCAGGAGCTTCCCGGGGCCTTGGATCACGTTCGCTGTTGTGGGTCGCTATGTGTATCGTTTTCCACCTCCAGTCATACCGGCTTGGGCTCGACAAGTTGGTAAACCCACTTCCCGAATCCCGACCATGTATCGGATCCTCCAGTTTCGAAAGGGATGGTTCTTGAGAGAGGCAATAGACCTCGTCAAAAGAGAAGAGAACTTGACATGATTTGATGGGCCGCTCCATCTGGACGGCATGCCCGAGATCCTGCTTGTACAAGAGCTAATAGGGATGTAAATAAAATTAAAATATATACAGGTGTTCCACAGATATGTACACACT
>JABAJX010010170.1:0-10564 GCA_018221735.1 Termitomyces sp. K1Aa
TGTGCATATTTCTTTTAAAAAAAGTCTCTAGACAAAGGAACATGACTTTTTCCAAAGAAAAAAGCTGCCAAAGAAATAGCATAACAGGTTTCTTTGACACTTTTTCCAATGGAAATACTTTCCTGTGCCAGCAGTGATTTAGAATGGACAAACCGCAACCAATCGTCTGGTCTTTAGCACTTTAAAGCACTGGACAAGGATGAGGTTGCATGTCTTGGCTGATGACACTTGTGTGACCCTGTAGTCAGGCCAGGAGGGACTCATGGGATTTTCTGATACTCAGATTTTCTGGAAATTGATGAAGCTGGTGGGAGTAGTGGGATCAATGAGAATGATGATAGAGATGATGTGGGATTGGATACTGGATCATGCAAAACAGGCTTGCATGGTAAGCAATTGTAAATCAGATATCAGATTTGTATCAATCTCACTGTTATTGAAGTTAGTGGCATAGCCTCTATTACGGATGACATGTGCATAAACTTATACCATGCTTTTACTGGTCCTTTTGCTGAATATAATATATGTGCTATATGCAAAGAACCTTGTTATGATTCTGAAAAGCTTGCAAAGCATGGCAAAAAAGTACTACAACAACAGGCTTGCACTATTCCTCTTGGACCACAGATCCAGACTTTATGTTGTTCTCAGGGAGAAGCTGAACAAATGTGTTATCTTGATGAAAAAATTCAAGATGTGATTGACCAGATCAATAATAGCCAGGATGATGGGTGACATGATCTATGATGATATTTTCTGTGGCAGCAACTTTATTAAATCTGTTGAATGTATCAACATCACTAGTGCAGACACTCTGATATCACTCTCAATTGATGGTGTGAAGTTATATCAGAACAAGAAATCAGACTGTTGGATTTCTATCTGGAAAGTTGAAAACTACTTGCCTAATATTTGCTTCAAAGAGAAAAAAGTGTCATGACTCCTTTACTTCTTGAGGTCTTCATCATTTGTCAGCTTTCCAATGTAGTGTTGCAAGGTCTGGTTACATGAACCTGCAAAAAAACCTGAACAGGACTGAACCACACCAAAAAAAACTGGACCACGGTCCATGGTCTTTTGGTTTTGAGGACAAAAAGACTGCAGTTCAGGGACAGTTAAGACCGGTCTTTTTGTTACCCCTAATAATCACTGATATTTCTTATATTTAGCAAGTTTTTCCGCAAATTTTCAACAATATTTGACAGGTTTTAGAGGAGTTCAGTGCATGTAGTGCTTGTTGAAGTCTGTATAGGTCAAATATGCTCATAGGTAATAGATAATCAGGTCACGGGCTCAGTTTTTATGTGCAAAAATATGTCCAAAACACCGGTTTTAACCGGTTTAGACTGGTCCAGGTTTCTGGTTCTTCCCAAAAAGGTCAAAAGACCGGACTGAACTGGACCTTGCAACACTAATGTTAACAGAAAGAAGGAAAATGCAGAACATCAAGACCAAACATGAGTGCAGGTTGCTTGCATTTTGTGTGTTGCTGCTGGTGCTTGCTTTTCTCCTGTTTTTGGCACCATTTGTGGTGAGTGTACCGCTTCATCTATGTATAATAGATTTGCAAATTCTGACCTCTGTTCAGTACCTCTGGGCACTTTACAGCGTAGCATTGGTGACAGTTGGTGACAATGATGGTGGCAACAATCTTGGAGATGACCCTGACTCAAGTGTACTGAAAGAAATTTCTAACATTTTGACAACCATGATGAGGAATTGCCATCATCAAGTAAACAAAAAGTTTAAAATATAATTGTCTTCAGAGTATCTATTCAGCAATCATTGGTCAATATATTCTACAGGATAGAAAATAAGCTCACAAGAGACAAATTCTGAAAAATATAGGAAAGGTTCAAATTTACTGCCTGTTTACTCATAAGTTCCGTCTGTATATGGATTAAGATGTAGAAATCTATTTGCAGTATCAGAGGCTTTAAATGTTTTAAGCTCAGGCAACCTCTCAATAGGATAATTCACTTACGAACAGATGTTAAAATGTTTTTTCTGCTTGTTGTGTCCATGAGTTTTCTGACTGTATCTAGAGAAGCGTTTGGATTGAATCCTAGTATAGTGGCAACATAGCCTGCAACAAAAGCTGTGGCCTGTATGTTATTCAAGAATGCTCAAATCAATTACAATGACATTTGTTGGATGGGAAACAGACATACCATAGATGTTCCGCTCTTGATAGTGGTATTTTTGGGATCAAGGGCATTCTTCAGAGGCAAGCAATAAGTATAGGTTCATGACTGCTGCTAAGCTAACTGACAGGATAAGTGCTGATAATGTTTTCCCCGGGAGCATATATATTAATGGCACTTCCATAGTCTGACTTTTGCAAGTGTTTGTTATCAAAGGTACTTGCAGCAACAGTGATTACATCCCTGGTACCAGATGGAGTGTAATTCCATGCTGAGGAGTCCTCATTGCCTGCAGAAGCCTCAAAATCTATGAGATTAATTGTTTCAGATATTCAGTGATCCTTGCTTACAACAACAATGATGCCTTCCTTTATTGCCTACAGTTATTATTAAGAGGATACCATTGAAACAATGCTCAAAAAGGAGAGAAAACATACTTTTCGAATTATATCAGCCAACTCAGGAGATTCATATGTAGTATTACTGGTTATACAGATAACAGATCGTCGACCAGATTTTCTGTTTTCTCTCATAACATACTGGATTCCACCAATTCTGGACCATAAAGCATAAGCACATAGATGTAAAGGTAAAAAACAACTCACGTATGGCCAATTTGCCATACCCTTCCAGGATGCAAAATTTTCACTGCAATTATATTTGCCTTCTTTGCAACTCCATATGACTTGCTGGCTACTATTCCACTTTGCTTCACTCAGATTTAAGAGTTCTGGCCTGAATTTTGATAACTTACGCAACATGTGTTCCATGACCATGTTCATCAAGATTACTGGTTGGAGGTACACCAGTTACTGTGCGACCCCACCTTGCACGTCCACCAAATTCAGGCTGAATTATGAGTAAAGACAAAGAAATAGGCATCAGTAGCAACTTACAAGTGTGATATCGACACCTTTTTAAATGAAAAGATAGAAATGAACTAACCAATTAGTTGGTTGATTGTTAAGAGGCTTACCTGTGTCTGATTGAAGAATTTAATCGCATGGTTTTCTCTAGTTGAAGAGCAAAAGTAACACACCAACAATGTATACATCAACATCTTCACCCCCATTGTCAAAATATTGATATATGTAATCTGTTGCTCTGATAATGACCCAATGTCAGTGTGGTCCCACATGTGAAAATTGTAATAGTGATTGGACATACATGGGTTCTTGGTCAGGTTTGTATACATGATTATTAAGGCGTGCAAGTCCCCAAGTGGCATTTGTCCTGAAGCCAGTACATCTGTTATCAATCAGCAGCAAACATGGAAAGACAACAAACTGAGTCATGATCTGTGAGTCTTTGCACTGGCGTTCACAGATGTAAACAACTTGATCATCAGCCCGTATTTCTTTCATTTGGTCTTTGTTGGAGTTCCCTGTGTATGGTGCCATTCAGTTAGGCATAGAATCATGAAGAAACTGATAACTCAGATTGTACCAGCAACACTGCTGAGGAGATCATAATTGTTTGTTACACTGGCCCCATAGCGTTTGACAAAGGAAACCCTGGCTCCAACATCAGCTAGAGGGGTGGCTACAGATCGAGCAAATGTTGGAAGAATGAACATGAGAGCTGCAAGGATAGCTGTAGAAAAGTGCATTGCAAATGTGAAAGAGCACACTGAGAAAGACTGAAGATGTAGACCATCCAATACTTGCATTTATACCTTTGTGTGCTGCTATTATAGCTCCTAGAGCACTGCTAGCATGATGGCCAAATCTGATCACATATTTGATCAGTTGGCAGAACCTTGAAGACGTGAGTGGTCAGCTTCTTCAGAATCTCGATCATTGAAAGGACGTTCCTCGCCTTGTCAGACCTTCCACTTTGAACCTCATGAATATTAGTCAAGGGAAACTCTGAAAAAGTCCATTCTACTCAATGAATCCAAATTGGAGGTGAGAGCTAGCCTAATGGCATTGTAGGCAGCTTTCATGAATCATGATCAGTATGGTATGGGAGGAGTCGACACAATAAACAAGAATAGTCCGAAGGAATGACAGCGAGCTGTTCAGCATCTCTAAAATTGCTGACACCTAGCACAGTGGTCATGGTATTGCATTTGAGTACATATTCAATCGGCAGTAGTTGGTACAAGTTTACAACCTAGAAAGACGTACGTATTGATTGCTTTAAATCTCCGAGACTCCGAGTCAACCATCGAATGGATACTCCTCGTCTTGTAAGGGTCTCACATTGACACGGTACACCTCATTAAGACAAACTAGTCAAGAGAAATTTGGATTAATCAAACAAGGATCAAATGTGTCCTAATTGGGGGAAGACAAGAAAGACGAGTCCAAGGACCAAAGTAGTGGGAGCGATTCCGAGCTCTTCAGCGCCTCTCACATTGGCGGCACGGAACAGAGGGCCAAAAAGACAACAAGAATGGATGGTACTAGTACTATGACAGTGAAAACTGTTGACAACAAGCAAGAAAGAGCTTCGCTATACTTCTGATCATCTGATGAACATTTCGGAGAGGGAGTGAAAGAAAACTTGAAGCAGACAGGTGTCAGTCATAATATGGTAGGGACCATTGAAACCATCAATGATATAGCCAAAAAGGATGGATTTACTTACGTTTGAACCAGGTGCATACCGGATAAGTATAAGCCAACTTGAGGATGGAGCATGATTGAAAAATTCCAGTCCCAAGGAAATGGTCAGCCTCCGATCTCACCCTGTCTGCAAAAACAACCCGGATCCGAGTTCCACCTGAATAGCAATTATAATCACAGCCTTGAAGCGGAGCTCGGCGCTAGAAAATCGGGGACACTGACACATTAAAAGGTAACCCCATCAATTTCATTGGTGTGTGTTTGGTAGACACACGATCAGAAAAGTAAACAGGAGTCCACTACGGAATTCTCCCATCGTTATATGCCTTGAGCTTGGTCCTATATAAAAATGAATGTTCTGCATTCGTCGCATATTGACAGGATGCTGCAGCAAGAGAAGTATGCACCGGCGGGAAGAGAAATCCGTGGATTGTTTGGCTACACTACTGAGCTGGTGGATACCTCATTATGAGTAAGGATATATCCAGGCAATATATCCAGGCAGTATATCTATACTTCTAGAAATCTAGTCCTATATCGCTCCCGTTTGACGCTTGTTTGACGCCCTTTCGAAGTCAGAAAGCGGTAGAGTGGCTCAATCAGGACACGAGGGTGTTCCAATGGGGACGGGAAAAGTGGTTGACCGTTGGGAAGGGTAGTTGTTAGCTGTAGGAGAATGGGGAGAAGGGAGCTAGAAGCTGGACGAGATGATACGATCGCGATACTTGCAAGACCGTGATTCGCCCTCACCCGTTTTTGGTGCCGTATTCTCTCCGCAACTCGACCGTCCTTCACTCAGCCCGTCCCCTCTCCTTGCCTGTCACGTTGTTTAACGACTTGCACTCGATTCCCGATGAATCAAGTGCCCATTTATGGATGAGACTCCTCAGGTTGTGGTCGAATCATTCTCTCGCAGCCTCGCTAACCCACTCCATATCTCTGGACTCGTCACTGGACCGTCAGTCCCTCGTCAATATATCGAAGGCCCGATGCTCTCAACAACTTGACATTCGTCATATATACACTATGGCTGTTCTGGGGGTTGAAAATCAACCAGGAAAATCATCCTGGTTATGGGTAAAGGTCACCACAGTCTTGGTTGATAAGTATCAAGTGCTGGTGGATTTTTACCAGTATAGGGTGATTCCATAGGTTGATGATCAACCTTATACAGAAAATTTCAACCAGTGAGCTATGGTGTAAGTGAGTTGGTCATTCATCGTCTGATACCAAGGTCCATTTTCACCCAACACCTGAGTTAATTTCAACCAGTGCTTGGAGAAATTCAATGAGATCTGCCAGAAAAATCATCCAGGGAGACAATGCTCACTCACTTGACTTGACCTTTACTGGTATGCCTGCAACACTAGTTTATATTATTGTATACAATGTATTCAAATGTCAATTTTGTTGAATTTGTATTGAAACAAGTAGAATTAGAGGGGATTGAACTTACGGTCTCATGAACTCAAGGTGACTTGCTGATTCTCACTCATCAGAATCTGATCTTGTTTTTTTTGTTAATGTGCATGCCAAGCTTGGTTAACTTTACCTCTGTCTCTGTTGAATGTGTCCAAATCTATTCCTTCTCCCCCATGTATGGCTCTAGCATGAATAGAAGTCAACGAAAGACATAGTACTTGTTCATGGATGTACACATACAGAGTTGAGTTATATACAACCTGAATAAGGGTTGATTTTTGAGGTTGAAAATCAACAAAAGTCTCAGGTTGAAAGGATAGGTTATTTGTTATCTATTATAAGGTTGAACTACAACATAGACAATCAACCAAAACATTCGGTTGATTTTGAATCAAGCAAATGATCCACCAGGATAAGGTTGAACAGTGAAAATCAACCTTGCCCAGGTTGAATGGCAACCTTACCGGCTTTCATAGTGGATCCTGACAATGATAATCGACTGCACAGAGGCACTGCAACCTTTAATGATGAGGCTTTCTGGCATTGATGATGGTTTGAGTGGATTGTGGATATGATTACTAGTGGTGAACTGTACATAATTTTCTTATATTTTCAGTCACCTTGTCCTAATATCAGATCAGGGCCAAGTACCCGCTAGCTATGGTGTCCAAGGCCCTCACACTGTTCAAGCGTTTTATCATTGGGTACAACATTGGCTGCACTTTTGGGATCACAATTGAAAACTCATCTCTTCGAACCAAATTCAAAAAGAGTGAGTGCCAATACTGCATCAATGCTTTCCACAGTTACACACATCATTATCTTTGTCAACTTTAAAATCACCCAAACATCATTGATGGTATTGGATTAGAAGATCTGGAGACATTGGAGCGAGTCTTCAGCGCTTCCAATGTGTTAGGGGGACTTACACATTACATGACAGCTTATCAACGTCGTGTTTTTGTTGACCTGCATTTTCAACACTGGGATCGCAAGAAATACGCAAATCTTGGCAACATGCTTCATCAGAACTATCAACGAGCTCTCACAATCATTGAGAATTGAGGTGCAGAACTTGTTCTTGTGTTGGCAATCTGGTACAAAGATTGAGAAATGGAAATGGATTCATGAGAAGAGCTCGACATACTCTCATTCCGGCCAGTTAAGGGTCTGCTGAAAGCTTTCTACGTGAACAGAAGCCTTTGTAAAGCCGCCCTCTCTGGCCTGGCTGGGTTAGGATGCCTTGAAGCCAGGCCAGGCCAAACACTAGGACTGATGTCTGTCCCAGGTCTGTTTAGGAAGGTGATGGCCTCGCCCATTGGCTTCATATTTTGAGCAACAGCCATGGGTGGTACACAGACATATTTGGGGAGCCATAGAGGTCAAAAAAAATTGCTTATGATGCAGAATGACAAGCAAGGTAAAAAAAAAAAACAAAAGCCCAAAAAGGGAAATTGTTGACAATCTGAACATGTAATGGGTCTGTTCCATTTCTGTCAATACAGGGATTCTATGTAGCACTACGTTATAAGGATAAGTTAATTGTATGGTCTTGAATGGAGCTTTCTGTCTTGACCTTGGGTCCAACAACAGCAGGTACAAATAATCAGCAAAAACTTGAGATCTTGATACCCCACCACCATACATTAGGTCCTTTGACACTATTACTAACTTTAATCATCTGCATTGCTACTGAAACTGGTGTCAGCAGTGGACGGATTATACCAGGCATGAGAATGTACTTGTAGAATTCAGGGAGCTCTATGGGTTCCTGGACATTGAGGAGCTCAAGCTGATCTTGACGTTGTGTGAGGAGGAATTTGGGACTATAAAAGTTGTGAGGAAGTCCGGTAATAGGGCATTGCTGTGTGAGCGGTGGTTGAGCAATTTGGCACCGGGTTTGAAAAGGCTTTCCAGGTAGTGGGTTACCGTAATTGTTCATTGTCTCTCGATGGCTGTCAATATACTTTAAGAACTCAGTAACTTGCTCACTCCGCCATGGCTAGTGATGTGCAAGCTCGGGCCTCAAGCCATAAGCCGAGCTGGGCCAAGCTGAGCCCTGGTGCACAGCTTAAGAGGGCCTAGAGCTTGGCCTGAGATTATAACAAGCCTGAGCCGGCGGCCTGAGCTGGTGGCCTGGGCCGCAGCTTTCAATGAGTAAGAAGTTAAGCAAAAGTCAGTGAATCATATATGCTCACCAATGTCAATGTGGGGTTTTGGGGCTGTAAATGGCGTCAAGTCGGAAAAATAAGTGGCAGTCTGAGTTTGAAGGTGGTTGCAAGAACTCAAAAGACCATGTGACTGTTACTCCATCAATGATTTCCACACCCTCCATGCATGGCTTTTCATTCTTTTGCTTGTTATCTGAGCTTGTACAGCTTCTGAGCTCACTAAAGTAAGCTATTCTTGTATAGATATTAATTATATCCCTCAATTTCTCACAAAAAACCTCTTGATGAAGCTTGGATGAAAGTCTATACACAGCCGGGGCCTAAGCCGGAGCCAAGCCAGGCCAAGCTTGAGCTTTGGGGAGGGCCCGGCTCTCAATATCATCAGGCCTGAGCTTTGCAAAGCTGAGCCATAGCTGGGGCTTTCAGGCCAAGCCAGGCTTTGCACAACACTAGCCATGGCCAAGACCAAACGTGATAAAGATCTCTTCCTTTGTCTTTGGTTTTGTCAAGCTATGTCATTTGGTTCAAATTGTAAGAACAAGCTGAAGAAGAGAATCCGTGTATGTAGGTGCTGGAGCTACAGCAAGATCAAAATTGTCCACTTCCTCAGGTGATGCCATGTGCTGTCCATTCCTTGTTGAGTCTTTCATATCCTTATCTTGTTTGATTGCTAGCTTGAGTTTCAACGCTTCACACATAATTAGTGATGTGCCTGGCCCAGCTTCAGGCTGTGATCCAAGCCAAGCCAGGCCAAAGTAGTGGGCCTGATAAGGGCTTTGGCTTGTTCCATGGTGGTGCCAAAGCCAAGGGCCCGGGCTGGGGCTTTCAGAAGGTATAATTCAAAGACAAAATAATTAATTTTCTTGCCTTATATCAGTTTTATTGTTTATGATACATGAAGGAAATGCACTTACAACATTCAGATATGCTAACATTAAGATTCTAAAGTTGAAGAGGTAGAGATTTGTTATAGGTGAGGTTATCTACAAATGTTCTCATGGTGGGTACTCTTTCTTTTTGTACTTGCTCTTGATTCACAACTCAAGGGCACAATTCCAAACAGCATCAAACAATACTTGATAGCTAAGTAAATTACACATTGTATATTTTTAGCCTTTAGAGCCTCTATAAAACATTTTTAATCCTACCTGCCAAAAGCTGGGGCCTGGGCCAAGCCAAGCCAGAGCCAGGCAATCATTGAGGGCTTTGGCCTGGCCCAGGTATTTGCTGGGCCAAAGCCGCCTCAAGCCAGGCCAAGCCAGGCCGGAACATCACTACGGATAATTTTCTAAGAGTAATGTAAGCACAGAACCAGTCAATTTGACATTGTTACTTACCATCATGTCAGTACATGATTGATCTTTGTTGCGTGGAGTGGGGAGTGCCTTGAATGGAGAATGAAAAGATAAGCCTTTAGTTGTTCAAATTTCGGAGGCGGCATTTGTTGGACTATTCATTGCAGAAACAGCACTGCGTGTTTCAGCTAATTCTTCCCGGAGTGAGTTGGGAGAGCCAGTAAAGTCAGAGAGGTTGGCTATGATTGAAGAAAGATCTTGGGGAGAGTCAGCAGCAGTTTCTCTAGACAATGGAGTCTGGTCTGTTCTGTAAGTGCTTGAACTAGTGCCTTGCGGGTTAGGAGTCTGTACTTGTTTCATCATTGTTGAAGGACTGCGAGGTAGAACAAGAGCATGAATCATGATTATGGGGGATCTGTTGGAAGCTCTCCACATATATTCTCTGAGAACCCAGTAGATGAGCCAGAGTTCAATGAAGGCCTGTCTTGTGAAGTTTGGGCAGATGCTGTATCTGTAGTTTGAGCAGGATGGGAGCTTTGCAAAGCAATTTGGGCTTGGAGTTGCTACTTGGGCTGTTAGTACAAAGGCTACTGTATTAATATTGTTTCCGAGATCCATGTGTTCAGAGATCCATGTGTGGAAAGATCTCGGTCTTTGTTACATGAATCTTTTGTCTGCAAAAATTTTGAAGACGTGACTCTGATCTCATGTAAGCTTAGTTAGTAGTATGTACACACTCAAATTTTGAAAATGTGATTTTATGTTCTTATTATCTCCTCCAATAGCTTCTACTGTACATGTCTGTACACGTAAGGTTGGAACTATACTTGTGATCCTTTGACGTGTCCCAGTATCAATGAAAACATGTCTGATTCCTTGTCAATGCCATAAGAAGATATAACATTGTTTGTACATATTGAGTACCTTGGGATTTCCCTTGATTTATGTAAGCTGAACATTAT
>JABAJX010010171.1:0-10523 GCA_018221735.1 Termitomyces sp. K1Aa
AGTGTTATCACCCTCAGGACCCTAGTTTTTCTGGACTGGCATTGCTACAAATGATAAGTACTAGGTTGCCAACTCTGTGAGGTTCGATTTTCCAACAACAACCTGATTCAAGTTGTTCTGTCAAGTTATAACCTATCCATTCAAGTTCACAGTGATTTCAAGTGCACTTAATTCTCAGATCTATCCAGATTTATTTTCTATCTCATATATGTAACAGTTAACTGTATTATCTCCAGCATGTACATATCTGCATGTTGTCTTATATATATTTTAATTTTATTTACATACCTATTGGCTCTTGTGGCAAGCAGGATCTCGGGCATGCCGTCCAGATGGAGCGTCCCATTAAATCATGTCGTGACATCTTCGATTGAGTCATATTTTTGACAAAATGGAGCTACGGTTATCATCCGATGAGTCGTCGACGACGCTATCAACTCAGGATTGTTTTCACATGGAAAGAATAGCAACCAATCATAGAAGTAGATTCTTCACACAGAAAAACACACCATACTGATCTATTCATCTTTCATTAGATCTCCCTGTGCTACGGCTAACGGAAGCCTGAGAAGTTTCCAAATATTGAATCGCTGTGAGTCAAGAGCAACCGTGCCGGCGTCGATCTTCCCGAATTCCCGTGAATGATCTAAAGGCTCATAAGATGGATTGATACAGAAGCGACTTACTCACAATCAATGCTCCGGATGTACACGCCGAATACATGACTTCATCATTCGGAACTGGATTGGCTGCTAATAATGTACGAGGGAATCTACAGTGTCTTATGACAGGGCTTGACCCACGGGCCACAGGATATCTTACCTGCCCAACTATGGTTGGTGTTCATACCTAACATTTTTGCTCTCGGAAGGTCGTTGATGGAATATTCGGCTGGTCTGATCATATGGGATTGTCGTTACAAAAGCTCAATTGTCACGTATGCCCGGTCGAAGTTTTCACTCGAACGTTGAATAGGTTGACTGATATTAAGCGTAATACTATATGGATTAGAAGACGATGTTATGAACTGTTTACCTTCTGACAATACCAGAAATATTTTTTCGCAGGGCTCTTGGCTCTTGTAAGTTATTGTCCGTGGAAATGATGGATAACGCTCTGTCAAATGCTTTGATGGGCTCGTTCCAAACGATTTGTGCATAGTATGAATGAGTTTTGTTTACTATGGAGTACTATGCACAGACAGGATAAGCCCCCTAATCTTGAGATGGAGCTCTCAAACCGCTCGCTGTATGATTCATGACTTCTCCCGGTTCCATCGCAATTGAAAGAAGGGGGTGATTTCGACTTTCCGTCAGGAGCTGGTGATGATGAAGTGGAGGACTATGGTAATTTCTGTCTGAAGATCGGTTCGTCGTAAGGAAGACCATCACCTCCAGCCACAATTGTGGAAGAGTTAACCTAGTAGTCAAGGCTGAGAGTACATAAAATACTAGATTCATGCATTTCTAACAGCTTTTTAGACGATCGTCGATCAGACAACAGAGTTGCATTGGATGGAGTGATCAAGTTCAACGCGATGAAAGTAATGGAGGCAGCAAGCTTTCAACAAATTACTTGCAAATTACCGGAGCGGCAGCGGCTAATAAGCATCTTTGTTGACAGGTTCTCGAGATCATATGACGGAGGTCCCTTACATATACATAGCTTTTTCATATCCTGATTTAAAACTGATGACTTGCTTTTGTCGAATCTTGACTCGCAATCAGTCCCTGTCATTGAACTATCAAGCACCCTTCCGCACCTTCGAAATGTGGCGAAAGCATACGATTGTGACGAAACATGAGACTGGGTTCATCAAACACAAAGTCACTTTGTCAAAACAGGAAATGCTGGCTAGCAGTACAATAGTAAAACAAACCTTTGTAACTCAAATGTACTTGGTGAAAATAATAGTAAATTTCGCATAGATGTTGTTCTGGAATCCTCACTGTATCTCAACCTTCCGCTAGACTGAGCGACCTTCATCCACCCTCCTTCTTCATCTCCCCAGAACTTAGGCCAAATAACGAAAGTCCATCTATATCTCCAGGGCCTTCTGGTCCAGTCCCAGCACCTGTGCGTGTGCGATTGGATGTGCCTCGTTCCCAGCTCAGCCCTCCTGGAGAGTTAGTACTTGCTACTCCGGTATTAGTAACTCCAGTACTGGTACTTGCATTTCCAGATAAAAAATCTAACCAGTCAGCTCCACCTGCGCCGGCTGCGCTGGTACCAGTCCCAGAGTTTGCTCCTCCAGAGGATCCGGATGCTGTGCGTTCAACGGGGCGCTCTCCTTCCGGTTCAGCTCTACGGTCACGCTCCGCAGGTTGGGTCAGTTGCGCTGGTTTAGAAGATGGCCAGTCCAATCCCAGACCTGACCCAGTACTGGATGTTGTCGCAGAACGCCTCCGCCCATCGTCTGCGCCACTTATGAAACCAAAACTATCCTGTCCTCTTCCACTGCTGCTTCCGCTCGTGTTACCTCCAATGTTTCCATATACTGTACGTGCTCCAGTCATTCCACTAATTGTACGATCAGTGGCACTTGTAGCTCTGTCACGAGATGATACTGGGTGTAAGGACCCAAAACTCTGCGAGTTTGAATGTGGTGCACTGAATGAAGGATAATCCTGATAGGATGACTGCTGTTGAGTTTGGATGGGACTCCCGTGTCCGTGTGACGATCCTTGTGCCAACGACGAAGGATGTCCTGGAACACGGAATTGCGAGTTGTACATCCCCAACGGAGGAGTGAGTGGAGATTCCATGCCAAGTCTTGGTCTTTTCGATTGACTAGGGGAGATTTGCTGCCTCTCTGTTGTGAGATGAAGGGCACGTTGTTCCTCATAGTGTCGCTGTGGGATGTGGTGACTGGGTCGCTGGGGAAAGCTTTGTCGTTGAATCATTGAAGCCGCTGGGTTCGGCGGAAAAGAGTGAGAGCCACCTAAGGAACGCTGGGATATGTAATCGGTCTGGTGAAAACAGATTTAATATTAGAGAAATTAGAGCCAAGGAAGAGCGGTAATTTACCTCAAGATGTAAGCCATCACCCCTCCTCTTTGTTGCTACCCTGGTGGACGGGGATAACCCTCCCTCTTCATCGTCATCCTCATCCTCAGGCATGTCATCTGGCTCTTCTACTTTAGCTGCTGCTCCTGGTGCAAAGTCTGCAGGACCGCGCGTATCCCTCTCCCCATCGTGCTAAAGTGACCGATATAAGGCCTCCATTTGAAGGGTAAGGAAATGACATACACGAATGTGGCGCTGAATAATGTTTTGTACATCCGTCGAACAATACTGAAAGAGCTTGACATGGTGTCCGGGGCGTTCCTCTAATTTTTTCCAGGGGTCAGTGATCCTCTCTTATCATCCATAGCCAAAATAACACACCGAAGACAATGACAGCGACATCTACAGAGCATAATACTCCAAGTTCATAAGCCTTTTTGAACAGGCCATTTTTTCTCTGAAAATGAAATTGAGCGTCGCAAAAAAAGACGCACGGCGATAGAATTGGGGCGAAGATCAAGATTTCGGTCAAAAATAGCAAGCAATTGCGGCCGAACGAGATGATAATTTACCTTGAGGAAAGTTACAGAGCGGTTTCGTTCATGCTATATCGAAAGATAAATAGTCAACCAAACCATCGAGAAGGGAGATTTGACGTTAATTATTGAGTTCGAAATGACAAAATTCGCAGAGGTCTTCCAGGCGTCAATTGTCAAGTACTCACTGTGATCGGTTGAATTTCTATCTTTCTCCTGCCCATCGTGTAGTTAGAACAAAGTAGTGCGAACGAGCGCGCGAAAGATGGCTGATTCTGTGTTCCAAGGATTCGACTAAGCCCGGTCTTTTTTGCTTTCCAACCAACTTCGCGGCATGGCACTGCCGACGGCAATAACAAGGCCAAATGGCGCCAGATTGGATCAACATCTCTTGGCTGTCGTTCTAACACCACCCGAACACGGTCGAATTTTCTCAAGCTGACCCATCTGAGCTGTCGAGATCTAGTTTCGGGAACCGCCTCATCTCGGCAAATTCCCACTCCATCAAATTTCCTCACGCTTTGTTCTGGTCACCCAATGCAGCCTGATGGACTCTGGTACATCGTGGGCGACGTTAACCTTATCAGTTCACCCGTGTTCATTCTTCCTCAAAACAGTAAAATCTGGAACGGTCTCTTCCAAGGGTGACATTGTTCTCGGAGGCTTCATCAAATCCGGACACCCCGGTCTTCCCAGGGGATAGATACGACATCATCTGATACCAAGGATATAGTTGTAACGACCATCGTGACGTCTCCTTTAAGAGCTGCGCATATTCATACCATACATGGGCTTAAATGCATCACTGTCAAGTCAAAATTTTCCATTGCGGAATTTGCGCCTCATCACTGGAACGTCTCTGAATAGACTTCGCTCCCTGCTTCATCTGTGAACTATTCTTTGTTGTTCTTATACTAGACGAATTTTATTTGAGAGACAATTACACCTTCAGAGCAACATATGAAAGACTTAATATCCGACGACAAATTGAAAGCTAATGCTAGGACAATAGGGCAACACATTGAGGAACAATTCTCTTTTCTTGTCTAATATCATCATCAACTTCATAAGAACAATCTGTTTCGGCTTGTGATCGACGACGAACGCGTGTTCATTCCGATTGCTATCAGCGAGAGCGGATATGGAGGGCTATAAAAACTCATAGTACTTTTTATTCAGTTTCAATAAGAGACCGAAGAATCGATGCTGTGCCTGCCACGCCCTCTCTTTCTAGCTTGACATGTGCTTTTCCTCTTTTTCTAAGCGGTACGACTTCCCCGTCTGTTCATAGCCCGCTGGCACTGAGTTCACACAGTCACATAAGTCATCAATGTCCAGTGGAAATCTCTAGCCATACAGAACTCCATTATCTATCGGGACCCGATTCGCAACCCCTGACACCAGTTAACATCGATCATCAAGTCATGTCTACCCACACTCCTGCTGACAACTACTCTGAACAATTATCACTCTCTTGTAAACCCGTACGATGCGTCCTGAGGCTCCCTAACGCTATGAAGAATTCGGCCGACCTGACCGGAAACCATTTTATTTTGTCTTCTTCGGTCATTAGTCCCCTGAAGAGTACCCATATCCCTGATTGGATGGGAAGCCTGTAAAATCCCATTATGAGGTCACGATGGGTCCTAGGAAGAACATGTGTGTTTGGAGGTGCTTTTTATGGCATAACGCGTTCGTTATGGCTCGAATAAATTCTTACGCTCCTTTTAGCTCTCTTTCCCATATATGAGAATCACGCAGAGATGTTATCTTTACTCCAATTCTTTCGATGCTGTGAACGCTCAGGAGTGTGGCTTACTTCGTGAACTCAGTAGAAAATGAGACCAGACTACTAACTAAAGAAAGCCGCCATTTTAACGTCTTAGATAAGAGTGTATTTTGTGTAGGGAGTGACATCCCGAATATTCTTTACCTTTCCTTTCGGATCCTGTGAAACCCTATCAACTGGTTACGACGTCCTAAAATTTACAAGACTCCCCTCTACGTCATTCATCTTTGATGTTCATGTATCAAGAGTTAGAAACTCTGCCAGGAACTGAAGTAAAAGAATATCCACTCCAAACCGAGCCTGTCTGATTACATAGTGAATGAGTCATCTGGGACTGACATACATGTCACACCGATATACGGTTTGCAATTATGATTCATTTTCAAAGTTGTCACGAGTGCTTCCTGATCACAGAAGTGCTTTACCTCAATCTCCTCGCGGATATCTCCAGTGAGTTGGGTATCGATTGAAACGACTTTGGTCCAATCAGATTTAGAAGGGACTCGCTGGGGAACAGAAAATCAGACCTTTCTTGGGTGTGAATCGGAAGAACATGGTTCTGCTCTGCAAGATAATGGATCCGATAATGGATCCATATCCGGGAGACGAAGTATGCTGTTCACCGTCTCCGCATGGTATGGATGGATCCGCGTTTGCGGCGTATCGTTCGAAGAAATTGTCTTGGTCGTCCCTTTGAAATAACGACTAAAATTAAACAGTGTAGTGAAACGATCCGCCACAAAGGTTTTCTGACTAGTTTGGAAACATGAGGACTGGGTCGAGACTAGAGCATGAGAGCGTCTAAGGATACACGATAAAAGTAGATAATTGACTATCGTGGTCTACTGACCTACTGACGTAGCAATAGCCAATAGAACCGTAATTGGGCAATCCTTGGTGGTATGCGATTGGTGATAAACACTCTCATCCCACTTTCCGCCCAAACGAAAAATGCGGGAGGGAAATGTTGTCGTTGCTATTGGATGTCCTCTAATAATAGCTTTCCGGAAAAGTGGGAGGAGTGTCTTTTCCCACTCGTGTGGCGGTTTGTCGTATACCCAGACGGCGGAAGAGGCTACACATTCAAGATCAATCCGGTTCCGGCATTCCCGCCTTACAGAGAGTTTACAATGGATCTGTCTGGCTCACAAATACAAGAAACATTGTGAAACAAGGCAATCAACTGTTCCCTTCAAGTTACAAGAGCTGGGCCTGCTCAGAGGACGACGAACAAGATGTTTGTCGACTAGTGGCGGGATACTGTCAATATTCACTGTTATCACGAGCTTAGTCGACAAGTACAAATAAAGAATCACCTAGTGCTAGTTGTTTGATAATTCCTGCTTTCTTCGGTCGTCGACACCGGTGAATCTAGCTACGCGTGGGAGTCACAACCACTGGCTAAAACTGAATAGCAGGTAAATGGGGGAGATAAGAAACCCTACGGTGCTGGTGAAGACCACTGTCCATAGCTGGTCCTTTAATATATACTAGTACAACGCACAACCTGAGTCTGTTCATGCGATATTGAACCATCTGGAATACTTGTTCCGCCCAGAAAATGAGGAAGAAATGATCCGCCCCGAACAAAGTGAAAGCGAGTACACAGAAGACGATTATATGAACTTCTGCAGCATGATAATGTAGTTATTGTTGACCTTAGGTGGGTTGTTTGCTTTTATGTGGAACTTCAAAAACATGGTTGAATGATGGGTCAATCACAAAGCTCTGCAGCAGGACACACATCCATTGTAAGCTGTGGCGTATGCTAAGCCTGACCTTTACGTGCCTAATGTCGGATGGGCTAGGAAGGAAGTTGGGTCAGAAAGAATGTCGATTTTTTTTGGAGAATTGACTACCTCGTTGCCGTCTCATAAACCACTTTAGACCGTACACCTTCGCAGTTTTGGCAAGCAGAAACTCTGAATCACGATTATTGGAAAGGTGGAGGGAATAGTATAGCGCAACCCCAGATCGCTGACAACGGTGAGCAAGATGGCGGATACATTGCAATTTTCGGCCAACCTGGTGGGTTATGGTCTAGACCCCCCAGGGCAAAACACGATACAACATCCGGCTCGCTCAACTCGGAGCGACAAATCGAGCTACTACAATCAGCTTAATAAAGACCTTCCTCCAAGGTTTGTATATTATCACAGAAATAAGAGGTACATAATCAATGGTATATATAGATCAGCGTAGAATTATAGCTACATGGTAAGGCAGGTTAGTAGAATGGGTATGACGGATGTGGTATGTAAACAAACGAAGTGTATGTAGCCGCGGTCGGGTTCAACCGAGGCAGACACGATCATCCGAACGTGTCAGGCCCGCGTCCATCCGGATTCTGTAAGGAGGCCATAGCAGGCTCATCCGGTGGGGGCGGTGCCACATCAGCTGGGGGTCGAGGGTCCGTGACGACCGCGAGTTCGGTACCCGTATGGGGTTGATAGTTACCTACGCTTTGCACCTGCAACTGGACTTGAGCCGCCTTGCCCGGGGGTCTACCTTCGACGCGCCTGACAAATTCACCCCAACATGCGCGCTCATCGGATCCCATCCTCTCGAACTGTTCCCTCAGGGGACCAGCCGCTTTGCGCCACACACCTCGGTGGCGACATACCGTGCTCTTCACGTAACGACTGCCGAAGACACGTTCAAACGCCGCACGCTGAGTCATACTCCCACCTGCACCGCGGCCACCTCCGTCACGCACAAGCGCCTCCATCATATGGAAACCTTTAGTCAACTCCGACACAGTGTAGTCGTTCGGCCAACGTTTTAAAGGAGGATGAGGATGGTATGGAATGGGAGGCACGGATATGGACGACGACGTGGTCTGAGTGTCAGTTTGGTTCGAAATAGTTGGAGATAGTGTCGGATCAGGTGTTGGAGAAGAAGTGTGAACAGGAGCGGAAGCGGGAGGTGGTGGTGAAGGAGGGGAATTGACAGATGCAGGAGTGGGTGTGGGAGCCGCAGCATGTGATACAGCCGGAGTGGGATAGAACATCTGAGAAGTATACGGAGGGTAGGAGCCGTTCACGTAAACCACGTTGTGTGCTTCTGTAGCTGGTGTGGACACCTGGGCCATCGTAGACGCAGTGGAAACATGAGCTGAGTAGTAGTGGTTCGGTATATGAACCTTCTGAATGTGTTCGGTCGGTGGGTCATCGGACGCAGCACGCTTGCGCGGCAGTGACACAGTCACCGGGGCAAATTGCTCATTCTTTGGCACTGACGGAGCCTGGAACTGTGCTGGCGCCTGTGCCGCGACTTCTTCAGCAAGGCCAGGGCAATCGTGCTCGCTCAAACCATCAAGGAGGCTCCTCCTCATTTTGTACAAAAGGCGTTGTTGCGTCGCCACTAAACGTACCGTGTTCATTGTATGTTGCTCCCAAGTCCCAGAATGAAGATCATATGTATCGATAAACGATCCAGGTGCCAAAGCTAAATCTTTGACAAGCATTTCCAGCTGTAGGAGTTGGAAGTAGGGAAATGTGGGGTTCATGTGTTGCAATCGGATCGGCTCTGTTCCTACCCGATACCAAACCACGATCGTGATAGATCGGTTGTAGTCCGCGAGTTGGCGCTGCATATCCTGATCGAGGGATGAGTTGTACTCGTTCACGTTCAAAACTTTGGCTTTCCCATCGGATGGGATAGTCTCGGTTGAGATGTGAGGACTCTTTGAGGTTGTAGAAGGAGTCCGCTTCATTGGCTCGTGAGCGCTCTTGAGCGCACCTTGCAAAGAGTTTGGACCGGACGGGACATTGTGGGCAGATATTATGGGAGTCCCGTTGATTGAATTCGCGTAGCCATTCATCTGTATTGATAAAGCCTTTGTTCTGTAATCTCAGCATAATAGTGACATTGGATACGGAGGAGGGAGCACCTCTAGAGTTCGGGGCGAGGTCTCTTGCACTCGAGTACCTGGTGCCGGTGTCCACGGACGAAGGTAACCTGTGTCGGCATATGCCGGAGGTCTCCCCGTTTGTTTGTATCGGGCGAATCATGACAGTGATTGATGACAAAGTTTTCGGGCTTTTCCGATTTAGGAGTTTCGTGGTTCTAAAAAAAACATATCGAACTTCCAAGATGCAACCTAGGGCAATCTCAAGTGGTAAGGTCGACTCTGAGGTGGAAGGATGATGAAAACATCTAGGACAAAAACGAACTCATGCACAGTAGACGCTGTGGCTGTCGTGATGACCTTGAGACAAATGATGTCGCGCCACAATAACTTACCATCAAATCATTGCTCCTGATCATGAGTGTGATGATGACTATGTACTCAAGAGTCATGTGGGCTTAAGATGTCTGGAATTGATTTATGAATGACCGCTCCATATATGACCAGGAGTCGTCAATGTCCAGTGAGCTAATCCTTGATTTCGAACTTTACCTAAGCGTAGCAACGGCTATCGCGTGATTGATCTCAGACGAATGGGTCACCGCATGACAGTCGCTTCCAAATGGTATTTCGGTATTTCCCCGAGATTTGCCCAACTGCTGACTTTGAGAATCACCGGCACCAGCCACCATTGGGTTTGCCCGGAGAGGAAAGAAGCTCGGGACGTGCTAAAAACAGCAATGATTGTTCGGATAGTTCAGGATGAGGATAAGTAGTAAGATTCGGTGCTGGTTATCTAGCCGAATCATGGAGACAGCTTAAGCCTCTGATCTGGTCTTAGAACCCCCAAGGTAAGCCGATGAATGAGTCTGCTAGATCGAAATCTGTAACTGCAGGCGGCTGCAGTTGCATTAGTCAATTGTCCTTGGAGGTCACTCTGGTCTAGACTAATCAGAAAATGCCGTTAAGACTAGTGAAGGAACGAGAACGCAGTTCGGCGCCCAAGACATATACTGGGAGGTGGAGGTACATTCGACAGATGATTATGTTTATCCATCAGGCAAGTTCGAAAGAGCATCTGTCTTCGATATCGTTGATGATTCTTGAAACCTATGCAAGTTGCTGTTTCGATTTGTCCGCCTCTTATAGTAATAGCAGAGCGGTTGTCAAAGACGACATTCGAAATACTGACAATCTCATTGAACAACGGATAAATGGAGAGATGGAGAAATTGGACAGTCGGAAGGTACTATTGGTGCAAGATCAAGAAACAAAGCCTGTTATTACTTCACCCGTCAGTTATTAACGAGATAGTCTATATATCCATACATACTTATTATCG
>JABAJX010010173.1:0-10479 GCA_018221735.1 Termitomyces sp. K1Aa
ACAGAGGCTATGTTACAGTAGCACATTGACATATATTAAACACTACATACTTAGATATGTGAGAAGCTATTTGAATGATACTAATTTCCAGATAATATTGAATGTAGCTAATGGGTTGAACAATAAAATGGTAGTAAATATTGACAAGTGGGAAGTGCCTAGGCCATAAATTTTGAAGTTGGGCAGGGACATGCAGGGACATGCCCTTCCCTGCCCTTCCCTGCCCTTCCCTGCCTCCCGCGGCTTAATCTGGTTGCCCGCTCAGTACGGCTTGGGATTAAGTGTACCATTGCAGAGTGCAAATCTTGATGGCATCATAGGTCCCGTCTCGATCGGATGAGTCTGGTAATGGCCCCTCAAAGTCTATCCCTATTGCCTCCCAAGGTACCAACGGTATTTTGAGTGGGTTGAGTAGTCCTCGGGGCTTCTGGTTAGCTGGCTTACTCCTTTTACATGTCATAGACTCATACAGGAATTGCAATAGCTATGGATATCATTGGATATTGTTTTCCACCAGATATAGTTTCTCAGATAATCGTAAGTTTTCCTTGCCCCAAGATGTGCAAGGGTTGAGTGTCCGTCTCTTATCAGAATTTCTCTTAGTTTTCTTCCCTCAAAGTTGATGTCCTATACACAAGATCAATTGTTCTCCCTCCTTCAGGTAAAGTAATCCCTCCTTTTGATCTACTATGAAGTTCTTATGTGCTCCTGGGTTCTCGTATATGATTTTCATTGTCTTATCCTTCTCGTACTGGAACTTGATTAATTGTTTGATGTCTAGATTCCCCATCAGTTCAGTTACGTCGATCAGAGTTAATACACTCACCTCATCTCCTGCTGGGATATTATTGGTGGTTGGTACGTCTCTATTTATTTTGGTTTTTATAGGATCCTCATTATTCTGAGTCTGGTTTGTTGTAGCTGTCCCCGGAACACTTGTCTCCATTGTGGGCTCGGCAAACACACGATCATTATTGATGGGCGTTTGGGCGCTTGTGGACTTCCTTACTTGTGACGTGTCCCGCTGTTGTTCACTCGTGTTTTTGTCCCCATTCCCGCCCTCCATCCCTTTGCTAGTCAAAGGGTTGCCGTGTCTTTCATTCCTCGCCTTCAATCTTGTTGATCTCCGAAGACCTTGATCTATCCTTCCTTCTATAATGGTAGGTTCTTCCTCCATCTCTTCCTCACCCGGCAGTAATATACTTCCCACAAAAGATGTTGACTCGGCCTCCGTACCAACAATTATCTTACTTCCAAGTGTAGTACTTGCGCCTTCTGCTCCCGTTAGCACTGGCCTTGACAGTTCTCTCGGCGTGACTTCATCAATTTCATTGAATTCCGTATATTCGCAATCCGTGCGCATGGTCCCCGGTGCTTCGTTAGAGTATATCCTAGATAAAGCATCACTGAGGATATTTTCGGCCCCGGGTACGTATATTACTTCGAAATTAAACATTGATAACTTCTCCATCCATTGTGACTGTCTAGGTGACAGATCTCGTTGTTTTAATAGTCGAATCAGGCCCTCGTGGTCTGTATACCACCAAAAATGGACGCCTTGTAATATATCCTGATGTTGCATCATTGTTTCTACTCCTGTTAGGCATTCAATCTCGTGTACTGGGTAGTTTTGCTGTGCTGCATTAAGTTTAGCCGAGTAGAACGCTGCTACCTCCGCCTTCTGCCAGTTTTCACCTTGGTTAACCACTCCTGCTACCCCAGTGACACATTCATCAGTTACAACATTGATGGGCGCCGCGTTTTCTCCGTAAACGAGCGGTTTCCGGTGATGGTCACGACAGTTCGAGGCTCATGATTTTACCTCCTGAAAAGCTCTTTGGTGAGTCTCTGTCCATCTGAAAGGTACAGATTCCGAAGTTAACCCGTGCAGTAGTCCCATCGGAATCCTTACACAATCAATATCATCAGCCAAGTATCCTGCCACGCCAAGGAATCCCTTCAGTAAACTTCGTGACATAGGGACTTTCCATTTTTCTAATGCATCGACTTATCCAGGGTCCATACGTATGCCCTCATTTCCTATGATTCTGCCGAGAATTTTGACTTCTGAGCATAGGATCTTTAATTTGGACTTGCTAAGATATAGTTTTTCCCTCCTTAGTATGTCTATTATGGTTCTTACATGCTTAATATGATCTTCTAATGAGTCCGAATAGATTATTATGTCGTCGAGATAAACGTCCATCCATCGTCCTATGTACTCCGCAAACAGATGGTTCATCAGTGCCTGGTGCGTCGCCGGCACGTTGCAATCTCCTTGTTGAACAACATTGCTGATCATTGTACCACTTGGTGTGTTCACAGTTGTTCGTTCCACGTGTTCTGGTATGACTCTGATTTGTTTGTAGGCATCTTGTCCGTCAATCAGGGTCCTATATTATGCTCGCGATGCCCTTTGCAGGATTCCTTCCATGTCAGGTAGCGGTGAGCTCATTTTCTTGGTATTCGCGTTTTGTTCTCGAAGATCAACCACTGTTCTCAATCGTGGTGGTGATCCACTACCGGGTTTTGGAATACAGAGCATTGGTGCGGAACTATTTCCCGATGTAATCTCCCATCGTCCGGTCTTTAGGTATGCTTCCTTTTTTTCAACCCATTGAGGTAGTAACACCTCTGGGCATTTGGACGGCCTCCAGCTGTATACCTTGCTGTTGTCTATAATTGGAATCTCATGGTTGATGACTTGTAACGGTGGCAGCGGACTTTCCGAAGCTTTTCGGCAGATGGGTCGTGCGTATTCCACCAGGGTTTGTCTTCGAAGTCTCTTAGTTCGTCAATGCCTTGGTATTCTAATCTAGCTCTCATGCTGTAATTAATCTTTGTTTTCGAACCTTGTGCTGTCATTAACACACTGAGCGGCGTTGCCAATTCCTCCTTTTTTAGGCTTAATTGTCCAACAATCGTCGTCGAGACAAAGTCTCCCACCGATCCGGAGTCAAGCAGTGCCCGTATGGGACTTCCATTGATCTTTACTGTGACGATCGGGTACCATTTGAGATGCTCCCTTGACACGGGACGAGTTTCTTTCTAGGTGGTACCGACCATCCTTGTTATTCGGTTTCTGTCTTCTGATGGCATTTGCTTGTAGTTCATAGGCGTGTTTTTCCGTGTATTGATTTCATTGTAGACTATCCAACAGGTCAATTATTATTTCATGAATCTCATTTACTTCTAACGGTTCCTCATTTTCTAGCATTTCGAGGTTAAGATCAAAGATTCCTTCTAGAGGATCATTCAGTATCTGTCCTAGTTTTACACCCTCACAGCATACCCTCTTAAAATACCATTCTTGTATGTTAGACCCTTCTCGATGACACAACTTAGGGTCAAGGAAGGCAGTCAGATCGGGTCTCCTATCCCAGATTCGGTAGGTAACTGTTACTCCATCAAGCTCAACCTTCCTCACCAGGAATCTTTTCTTCCTCGCATCGCGTCCTGACCGTACTCGTCCTCGTCTGCTGAACTGATGTTTTCCGGTTTCCAGTATCGAACCAATCATTTCTTTGTAGGGGTGGTCCAATGATCTTTTCATCCTCCAACGCGTGGTCCCGGTGATATCGACCCCATGCTGTTCGGCCAATCAAACCCCATGGTTCATGCTATTTCAAACATTTCCACGGCCTGCACAATTTCACCCCATTTAGATCTCTCTGTGTCAAAGTTGTTTTCATATAACCTCTGCTGCAGTTGTGGCACCAATCCTCGCCACAATTTCCACACCTTCTCACGCTTGTGTACATATCCCACTATTTGGTAAAGTATCTCGAGTTCTGTGGCGTATTCTCTGACGGTGGAAGACCCCTGAATGACATCGGCTAATAACAAGAACAGCCCTTGGTGCCTTGCATTCTCGACCCTGACTGGGACTGGGTCAAGCGACAGGATCACCTACACAGATTCTGCTGCAAGCCGTCACTTCTTCACAAACAGAAAGGACTTCATGACTTACCAAGAACCGGACGCCAACTGTAAGAGTGGTGGAACAACAAGAGGCACGTTCAATATTGCTGGGTGCAGTAAGGTTCAAAAGTGGGTCAAGTTTGGGGAAGAAACCATTGAAGTCATGTTTGACAACACTCTCCATGCTCCTGAGCTCAATCACAACCTTGTCTACATTGGCTCCTTGGTTTGTAAGGGAGTTGAGTTAGGAATCAATGAGGATGGCACTGTGTTACATGCATCTGATGGTTGTCTGTTCATGCAGTGCCCTATCTCTGGCACGATGTTCCTTGTTGAGTTTACCTCCCCACCACCTTATGCACTGTCCGCCCAATCCCTGCATCACCCTGTCAACATGGAGACCTGGCACTGCAGACTTGGCCACATTAGCAAAGCCACAGTTTGCGATAGGGGCTGTGATAGCATGGTTGAGGGTCTGAAGCTCACCAAGGTGACCTCACATGGCAGATGCAAAGACTGCATATTAGGCAAGCAGACTCACAGGCCTTTTGATGTGGAGGTGGAACCCAAGGTAGAGCCATATGAATGGGTTGCATTCAATATGTGGGGTCCTGCCCATGTGCAGACAACTGGAGGGAAATCCCTGATGGTTGTCACACATAAGACAACGGAGAACACACTTGTATGTCTCGAGTCCTTTGATGCGAGCATTGAGACCCAGCTTGGGAAGCGGGTGAAGTGTGTTCAGATGGATGAGAGCACAGAGTTTGTCAATGTGCTGTGGGAGGAATACTGTAAGAAGAGGGGAATAAAGCATGAGACTACTGCACTACATTCCTCTTCGGCAAATGGCGTTGTTGAGCGTTGAAATTGCACTATTCTTGACCTTGCCTGCAGTATGCTGAGCGATTCTTGTCTTCCAGCCCATTACTGGGGAAAAGCCACATCAACCGCAATCCATGTTCTCAACCTTGTTCCTAGCTCTTGTCACCCTGAGAAAACACCCTATGAGATAAGAACAGGACTTAAACCAGATGTATTGTACCTGCACCCTTTTGGTTGCACGGCCTACACAAAGATTCCAAAGGAAGATGGTGGTAGTAAGCTGGATGCGAGGTCAGTAAAAGGTGTGCTTGTTGGTTACTATAGGAAGGGAGATTACAAGCTTCTTGAGCACTCCACAGGATGAATTTTCCGGTCCCATGATGTTGTCTTTGAGGAAGGCCTAGCCCACCGGACTCTGCCAGACTCCCATGATGGACCCGTGGTAGATCTGTTCGAGATCTTTGACATCAACAATGACAAACAGACAGACGGGGATGCTGACCCCAGTGTGGACCACACTACCTTGACAGTTGCTGTGCCACAGCCTTCTGCCTTGACACCAATCACGTTGACACAACTGTCCACCAACACTGCACCACTGGAGGCTGCCGTCTGGTGCTCAGCACATCTTGCTGCAAAAGAACCTGTCCAGCCACCACTACCTGACAACCTGTCCAACCAACCTGGAGAGCAAAGACAAGACATATGCATCTATGCCTGAGGCATTAGCAACACAGATGGTGGAAATGGATGAGATGTGGATACCAAGGTCATATTCTGAGGCAATGAGGAGCCCTGACTTGTGGAAGCCCATGATGGATGCTGAGATGGCAAGCATGTACAAGCGGAAGGTGTGGAGGCTGGTACCACAGCCAGAAGGGGCAAGAACAATGAAGAACCAATGGGTTTTTGCTTTGAAGTATGATGCTGATGGCAAGGTAGTTGGACATAAAGCAAGGCTTGTTGCAAAGGGCTCCACGCAAATCCCTGGAGTTAATTTCTTTGCCACCTACATGTCAGTGGTCAAATACAAATATTTGCAATGAACCTAGCCATTGGCACAGTGCTCAATTATGAAATATGGCAAATCAATTATATGCCCTGACACATGTACCTATCTTGATGGAGCAACCTGAGGGCTACAAAGTAAAACCGGTAGTCAGGGTGGATGTTATAGTGGGTGAACAGGTTTGGGGGAGCGAGTGTGGTGGAGGAGACAACAAGGATGGTGGTAAAGGTGGCGGTAAAGAGAGTGGTGATTGTGGTGGTGGAAGTAACAGTGGTAGTGATGACAGCAAGAAAGACTTGGTATCGGAGTTGGATAAGGCATTGTATGGGATGATGGATGCAGCAAAGAAGTGGTGGGGAACACTGGACATGATGCGGTTGGGCTACAAACGGTCAGAGGCGGATCAATCAGTGCAGTACAGGGAGCGGAATGGGAAAAAGACTGTAACCAGCACATATACCGACAACACATCAGGAATGTCCTCATCAGAGGAAGCCATCAGAGCATGGAGGGAACTAGGAGAGAAGTACAAAATCAAGGACCTAGGTGATATCAAATTTGTACTGGGTATCAGGGTCACTCAAGACAGGACACAACAGCTCATGATTCCTTGACTAAGAGGAATACCTAAAATAAACCCTTGAGAAGTTTGGGATGGCCAATTGCACACCCAAGTACACACCCCTCCCTTTTGGACTTATCCTCAGCAAAACACAGCAGCCAACAACAGATGACAATCACTTCTATATGAAAGACAAGCCATACAAGGAAGCCCTGGGGTTGCTTATGTATGCACAGTTCAGGACACATCCAGATATTGCCTATGCAGTTATGTCCCTTAGCTGATTCATGTCAAATCCGGGAAAACAACACTGGTTAGCGTTGATGCACATCTTCTGTTACCTCAAGGCCACGCTACACTATAGATTGCAATATGGCGGCGCCAGCTACCAAGACTACGTCCCATGAGGTCAACACAATTGCTGCAGATATAAACACAAGAAGGTCAATCTCTGGGGGAGTGTTTCTCCAAGCAGGGGGACCAACAAGCTGGAGCTCTCAAGTCCCAGGACACAGTCTCAACCTCAACAACCAAAACCAAATACATTGTGTTGGCAAAAGCAGGGGAGCAAATCCAGTGGATGCATGCAGCACTCGCTTAGGATGGAGGTACCATACCAAGCGGATCTGAAGGGGGATAATCCGGGTTCAATATCTATCGCCAAAAACAAGTGCAACCATAACCAAGTCAAGCACATTGACATAAGGCACCACTAAATCAGACAGGTGGTAGAAGATGGAAAGATTGCAATCACGTATTTACCCAGTAACAACAACTTAGCAGACCTTTTCACCAAGCCTCTGGCAAGGCCACAGCATCAGAGGTTCTGTGTGGTGCTGTAACTCTTTGAGGAATAAAGCATCTCACAAGTCTGGGGAAGTATTGACAAGGGGATTGTGAGGTGCATCACCACACGTGACCAGATGCCGCTGCCGCAGAGAGAAGACTAATTAGGAAGGAGGAACTGTATAGTTGGAGGTTATGGATCAGAACGGAGCACAGGAAACCCTCAGTTGTTTATACATACCAACTAAGGTGAGTTCCCTGACACATATATGAGTCTATTAACCAACAGGTACTACATACCAATACAGTTGTTTATACATACCAACTGAATCTATTAACCAACATCCTATCTCCCCAGCAGACAGAGCAATCCAGGTCTTCTTCTATCCAGCACGTCACTGAGTATGCCCCTCCCTACAAAGCTGGATGACTGTGTTATCACATGCTCCCCAACACCCCCACCATACTTGCCCCTCTTGTCCTGGTTGTCCTGGCTTTCCACTCCCAGAAGACCAGACATTCAACTACAATGCTCCTTCACAATATTCCGCCTGCAATGCCCATTAAGTAACTGGATAAGAATCTAGCTCGGCACTCGGGGTGACCCGCCACAGAGGTGCTCTAAATCCTGGATAAAGGCAAAGAAATAGTAGGCATAGGTGGCAACTTACAAGATCGACTTGAACACCTTTTTTGTATCATGGGATCAAAGCAAACCTAGTTAATCAGTTGGTTGGTACACTTACCTGTGTCTGATGAAGAATCAAATTACATGGGTTTGTCTTAGTCTACTGGCAAGAGCAAAAGCAACACACCAAGAACATATATGTCAACATTTTTACCTGCATTTTCTGGATATCAAAATGTGTAATTTGTTGCTCTGATAGTGGTCTGATATTAGTGGGTCCCACATGTATTGTAATAGTAACTGGACATACATGCAATTTTGATATACAAGCTTGTTTTTGCGATTGATGCGTCTGAGTCCCCAAGTAGCATTTTCCCTGAAGCCAGTAGATCTGCTATCAATCAACAGTAAAAATGGGAGGACAACAAACTGAGTAATGATCCCAGAAGCTGTGAAGGAAATGTCTTCATAGATTGCTGTAACATCA
The DNA here is from genome assembly GCA_018221735.1 of Termitomyces sp. K1Aa. Lineage (NCBI taxonomy): Eukaryota > Fungi > Basidiomycota > Agaricomycetes > Agaricales > Lyophyllaceae > Termitomyces > Termitomyces sp. K1Aa. The sequence goes on from JABAJX010010173.1 coordinate 8,219, forward strand.
GGATTGACTCGTATTTCCTTCATCTGGTCTTTGTTGAAGTTCCCTGTGTACAGTGCAATTTGGTTAGACATAGAATTGTGAAGAAACTGGTAGGTTAGATTGTACCAGCAACACTGTCAATGATATCATAATTGTATGTTACACTGCCTCCATAGCGTTTGACACAGGAAACCCTGGCTTTGGTAGATTTGAATTCCATGATAAATCCACCTGTATTTTGGTTCCCGTTCAAGCCAACATCAACATTGGCCAGAGGGGTGTATACAGATAGAGCAAAGGCTGGAAGAATGAACACAAGAGCTGCAAGGATAGCTGTAGAAAAGTGCATTGCAGAAGGTGAAAGAGCACACTGAGAAGGGCTAAATATGAACACATCCAATACCTGTGTTTATACCTTGTGTGCTGTCATCCTAGTTCCTAGAGCACCGCTAGCATGGTGGCCAAATCTGATCACATATTGGGTCAGTTGGCAGAATCTTGAAGATGTATCAGCTTCTCCGAGTCCAAAATCTAGATCATTGAAAGGATGTTCCTCGCTATGTCAGACCTTCTTCAATGTTGGACCTCATTAGAGCAAATTAGTCAAGGGAAACTCAAGGAAAGATATAACATATCCTTTAACCTCATGTATCCGAATCGGAGAGCTCTTATGGAGGAGACCTCAGACAGCTTTCTCTGAATCTCCGGAGGTATGCTCCTTGCTTTGCAAGGCTCTCACATTGGCACTGTACATTTCATGAACACAAACTAGTTGAGAGAGACTCGGATTGGTTCAATGAGGATCTAACGTGTCCACAATTGGAGGAAGACATGAAAGACAAATCCAATCTAATGGAGCAATTCAGAGCTGTCCGGCACCTCTGATATTGGGGGTACGGTGTAGAGGGCCAATAGGACAACAAAAATGGATGGTACGAGTAATGGTATGAGTACAAACACAGTGAAACAGTAGAAATGTCATCAACAGTGAGCAAGAAAGGACTTTGGTGTATTTTTCTGAATGTTTTGGACAGCGAGCAAAAGAAAACTTGAAGCAGACAGGTGTCAGTGATAATATGGTAGGGACCCTTGAAACCATCATTGATAGAGCTAACAAGGATGGAATTGCTAGGTTTAAACCAGGTGGATACCGGCATATAAACCAAGAGGATGGAGCGTTGAGAAAACTCGGATCCGAGCTCCACCTGAAATAGCCACAACTCCCTTGAAGCTGTTCACTTGGGGATACTTTTTAAAATTACAACTTTGCACATCAAAAGCTAACTATTGATTTCAATGGTGTGTATTTGGTAGACACACAGTTAGGAAAGTTAAAAGGAAGGTGAGTTTGAACATTCTCTATACCAAACAGTCTGAGCTCTTTGACATGTATGAACTCTGATACATGGCATGCATGGTCACCACTTGGACCCAAGGCTGCTTCTGCCTCTACACCATGACCATTTAAACCTCTTAAAGGTAAGCACAGGAGTACTCATCCTTGTATCCCAAACTAGGAGGGCTTCTGCATTGCATTCCATCACTCATGAGCAAGAAGAAGGGCCATAAGCTTCTAAATGCTGGGACTCGGGAGAGAGGGCGAGCAAAGGGCTAGTACTTCCTGAAGCAATGCCTGCCTGCCTTCGGCCTATTGGTGTTTGCATGTTCACGTTCATTGAACATGCAATCTTGGCACCTGTCCCTGGCAGGGTAATATTGCATACCTGTAACAACAAACAATGGGTAATGTATCAGGGCCTCTAACTTACAAGCAGTCACAATATATAAGATCCTACTAGCCTCACGTGCCCTTGAACACCCTCTCATGGAAGGCGGTCAACAGTCTCACAACAGACAGTGTTGAGGTTTTATGACAAAGACAAGCAATAAGGGCAATTTAAGTCATGTCCATGAGTAAATTATCCTATTGGATGATTTGTTGGGACAAATGAAATATAAATGAGGTGGCATGTACTTATTCATTTGTCTTGTATCTTCTGAACAAGAATATTAGATCATATTACCTACTAAGAGCATCATACAAGTCATCTGGAAGTTGGCCAACATATTGCAGTTGAGAAACTCTGTCAGCCCCAGTTTCTTAGATAAGCATCCATGATTGCAAAGAGTCACTTAAATACAAGGTAGATTAGGGTCAATTCGGTACGGCAACTTTGAGGGTGATTTCAGTGAAAATCTGTAAGGGGACTACTCATTTCTCCAAGTGTCCAACTCTATTCCGGGCTTAGTCTGATGTTGTAGGCATACCTAGCCACCTGACC
>JABAJX010010175.1:0-10439 GCA_018221735.1 Termitomyces sp. K1Aa
TCCTTATATACTACATTGGCTAGTACTATGACTACCACTATATGACTAAGCAGGGGCTGCTGACTACAAGCTATGGACTAAGCGGGCCGGTATGTAACAAGGGATATGTAAGTGACAATAATCTAGCTGAGTAATGCCAAGGCGAGGCTGAGTAAGGCCGGGCCAATGAGTAATTGTTAATGACACATAGAGTGGGCACAGAGGCCAGACAGACCCATTAGGAAGACAGTACTGAGACAGCGGGGGAGTCGGAGAGGTGCACAGGCGGTCTAAGCCTGGCTAGGGTAGGACATAGTCAGAGACTAGTCCTCTGACAAAGAATGTTACCCATTGCAATGATATGCGCATCGGAATCTGCTGTCTTCTCATAGTATTCATTGAGTTTCTTGGTTGCAGCATTCAATGCAGGTGTAAATATTTCATATTTGTTCTTTGTAGCATGTGAGTTCCATGCTGAATACAGAATCTCAATGGCTGGTATGGCATTGAAAAGAGTGAGTTGAGTGGACAAAAATGACTGTTGCACTTTATCTGCATGCTGTATATGATAGGATTGATAGAACAAGGCAAGCTCATACACCAAGAAGTGAACAGAAAAGGCCTACACGGTCCCATTCTTTATCCATGAGCTTGAGAGCATGGATCTTTGCACACTTCTCAAGACTCTCTTCCTTAATTTCGAGTTCATATATAAACATGTTGACATGCTGTAGATTATAAACAGAATCTAGAACAGTTGAAAAACAAACAATGCTTACTGGTCAAAGAGTATAAGCACAATTAAGCATGACATAGCTTGATCCCCACCTGACTTTCATGTCAAGAAGCAATTGCCTAGGTGCACACTTCTTGAAATCTCCATACTTGGTTGCATCTCGAATTTGAATGGTTTTGAATAGAGCTTCATGTTGGGATGATGATCGCTCCTGATAGTTTCATGATTTAGGATCAATGTATAGATTTTTAAGATAGAAAGATATACCTTGACTACAATTGCATGAACAAGGCCAAGTTTGTCATGCTCCTCCATAGCAGTATCTGGAAGATGTTCATTGATTTGATGGGGGTTGTAGTACTTTGCCTTGCTATGTGTCAAAATCAAAGCCTGTGTTGCCAGATTGATGATATGGGCCAAGCAACTACATAGAGAAATTTGGATTGACAGTTTGACAATTTGACCATTGATACTCACCAAATGTAGCGCTTTTGAGTATTAAATTGATGTCCCATGTGGTGTTTATATTGGAGGGAAAACTCTTGGATCATCATATTATTATTGGAGCCATTGTCAAGCTATATAGTTTTTATTTTGCAAATTTATGTTCTAAGGAGAACAAAACCATTTTGCAATCTCTTATTCTAAGGAGAATTCACAGAATCTGCCACAACAGAGGGTTGAACCCATGAGTTCAGGGTGATTGAAAAATGGACTGTAAATCATCAATAACCACTAAACTATAAGAGTCTTGCTATTATTTAGTTGTAGAGATACATATACCTGTCCCTAACCCTAAATCTAACAAAACACTATTTGAACTCTAACTGACTAACTTTAACCAACCAACTCAAACTTGAACCCTAACATCCTAACTCTAACTGAGATCAACAGGGCCCTCAAGAACTATGAGCCATACTGGTGGGTATATACTGTCTTTACAATGTTGAATTGAATATGCCCTTGTAGCTCAGTGGTTATGCTTGTACTGTTGTGCTTTTTTGATAGCAGAAGGTTGTTGGTCCAAGCCCTGATCTTACCTAATTTAGACCCTTTGTCATTAGAATGACAGTTTGCAAACTGGTCTTCAAACTTAGAACAGAATTTGCAAAGTCTATTTGTTCTACTAGAACAAGAGTTTGAAAACTCCTTACAGTTACAGGTGCCATTGTCACAGGTAATGTGACTAATCTAATTCAAGCTTTGTGATCCAAAAAAGAAGATCAATGGGTCAAAAAATGTACCTGGTGGGCAATCCCAAGGCAATCACAAATCTTGAAGAGCACTTAGCCAAGGTGCTTACTATTATGTGCTGTATTCATGCACATGAATCCAAATAAAGCATGTTCTAGTGTCCAGTTACCAGGAGAGCACTCCTTGATCCAGTGGCCAGTGACAGAAAAGTAACTATCTGTGTTGGATGCCTGCCATGCATTCAGGCTGATCTCTCCAGTGACAGCCTTACTCTGTCAACAAATATAACCATCTAGTACTTGACAATATAATTATAGACATAAATACCTGCAAGCACTCACAAAGGTTTTGCATTTGCTCCTTGAATAACACCATAAATGACTCCCATGTATGTTTCCTATTGGGAAGAGAAATGTCTCATGTAGCCTTAGACATGATGTTGATCATATTGACAAATGAGGGATGCTTGCTCAAATTCCTGAAGCGGCTATAGATATAGATTTAATAGAGCAAGAGGAGAGCACAATTGATCACCAACATACCTGATCAGTTTCAATTAGCCACTGAATTGCTGCCTCACAAAAAAAGTTCATCAGAGTATATGATCTTCCGTTCTCCAGGCTCGAGGCTTTGAAAATGAGAGTCAACTGTTGTTTGCTCCTTGTTTCAAACATCCAAAGCCTCCTGGTGCCTTGCTTTTGTGTCCTGAGGAAGCATAGATGTGAAATTGGTCGTTTTGCACCACTTGTGATATGCACCCTATAATAAATATTAACATTGCAGATGGCATCAATCAAATGCATAAAAACGTTGTGTTTTGAGCCAAGATGATGCCAAAGAGTTGTAAGTATGCTGGTTTACAAGACTGTTCTCTTGCTTTGTAATTGTCCTGAATATGGCATTATGCAAGAAACTTTGGAAGAGTACAATATGAAATGATGTACTTACATAGCTTGCATACCCATCAAGAACTCTTGTTATTTTTGGATAGTGCTGTCGGAAGCTCAAAAAAATGATCTAAGTCTATGTTAACTTTCTTATTGCTGGCCTTTTCACTATCCAAGTCCTTATAACTTTGACATCCTTGTAAACGCCACACAAATCCATGTCATCTACAGTATGATAACCTTTTTGAATAGATCACATGGAGTATAAGGTTGATAGGACTTACCTAGTGTTGCAAGGTCCGATTACTTGAACCGCAAAAAAGACCTGAACTGGACTGAACCGCACTAAAAAAGACTGGACTGCAGTCCATGGTCTTTTGGTTTTGAGAACAAAAAGACCGCAGTTCTGGACTGGTTAAGACTGGTCTTTTTGTTACCTCTAATAATCACTCATATTCTTTATATCTACCACGTTTTTTTGTGAATTTTCAACAATGTTTGACAGGTTTTAGAGGAGTTCCGTGCATGTAGTGCTTGTTGAAGCATGTATAGGTCAAATATGTTCATATGTAATGGATAATCAGGTCACAGACTCAGTTTTTATGTGTTTTTGAGCTAACATTTGCAAAAATATGTCCAAAACACCGGTTTTAACTGGACTGTTGGTAACCAATTTAGACCGGTCCAGTTAATGGTTCTGGCACTTTGGGATGAACCTGGACCGGTCCAGGTTTCTGGTTCTGCCCCAAAAAGGTCAAAGACCGGACTGGACTGGACCTCGCAACACTAGACTTACCAGAGTGATTTTTTTGCTTATTGGATGTTGCATTGTTCTGTGGTGCAGTGCTTTGGTCAGTCAAGGAAAGATCTATGCAAGCAGCTTAGCAGAAGGTTGGTTCAAGCATCTGACCATGATGTAGAAAAATACATGTAAATAAACCTATATAAAAAGATTTTTTTGATCAATCAACCTATACAGTTGGTTTTGCCAAGACCTCTGGAGACATTCCAGTGTATGCTCATTGCCTTGTTTAAATTCCATACTGTAAACAAAGTAGTCAATGTCAAGGGAAACTCAGATCAAGTAGGTTGATGAGGAAAATTTAATGGAGTGCCAATGCAACTTGGAGATTCCAAGATCTGATAATGACTGAATTTTACTGTGCTGCTTTGTCTTCAAAAATTGTAGCCATGTGACCACTTATACCGCTTAAGTTTGTCCAGTTACTTTTGTGACTGCTTTGCCAGTAACATTGGAGAACTTAGGTATATACTACACACTCACTTCAACAACTAGCTATGATAGCATTTATTGGCAATTAATCAACTCTTTACTCTGCAGGTTTTACTTTTGATGTAAGATAGATTGAATGGGTTCCCAACACATTGTCAAGGGAACAACTTCACATGATGCATTTGCAACACCAGGGATGGCTGAATATCTTGTTTGTGCCTCAGAAACCCTTCAGAATAGCAGGAATGCACATAAACATTGTAGGGCACCCTTTGACTGCAGAGCCCACTACTCATCCCTTATCTAATTTGATATTGCTCTATTTAAAATCACATCCCTGTTCTCAAATCCCACCTTGCGCTCCCAATTCCTGCTACAACCGGTGTTGTCACATGTGAATGCCCCATCAAGCTGTCCAGAAAGCATTGAAATCCTCCCCCATCTCTCCATTTGCAAACTGTGAAAGGGCAACTTTTGTCCTGTCAGCATGTGGTTGGCAAAATCTTCCCACTCCTTTAATGGTCATCTGCCACTCATGACCCCTCCCTTTGTATGTTCAGCAAACTTTGATAGTTGAACATTAAATCTGGATATACACAATAGATCTCTGTGGAGGAAATGAAATTGAATAGTGCAGAGCTGCAGAAATTGAGCATGGGTCAACTTAAGGCCTCCTCATTTGTTGAAACAATGACATTAATCTTCCAGTCTGGATGTTTGAGTATCACTATGTTGGCAACACCATGCAAACATAGTGACTGGATTTTCTTCCTTTCTCTGTGATTGTCAAGGGACCCCCATTGGCTCCCTTCTTCACTGCTCCTATCTGCTGCTGATCTTATCATCTGATCAGTGTGGCAATCTCCGAGTTGGCATCAAGGCCATCTCCTAGTTTGCATCAAGGCCATCTCTGAGTTTTCATTGATCATTTTTGGAGATTACCTTTTCTTCTATTTTTGGGTGGCTTATGTGTACTGTACAGTTGGTTCCCAAACTTCTAGGACCCCCGAAGCATTGCTCCTGGCATAGGGGATCCCCAGACTTGTTCTCTTTGGATCTCCCTCTGCCAGTTGTGTGATTGTGCCACAGCCTCCAGAGGTCGCCCTTACAGTGATGATTTTGTATTAAGCGGCCAGCATCAATACCACTCTGTCTAATGTTGAGGCTGTTCAGTATAAACATTGTAGCATTCACCATATGCAGGGCAACTGATCTCAAGATGATACTACCAGTTTCCTTTAAGAGCAATAGAATACCTCTGACATCAAAGCCCAATTGTCTGATTGCATCTTCAAATTGCTTTATCATGTAAATACTTATTGCTGTTTGCATGCTTCTGCATGTTCAAAGATATCATGTACACTGAATCAATATGCCTGAGGTGACTATACCCACATTGGTCTTGTACAATGTTGCATGCAGGATACATGGTCTGGAATTCTTTGAGGAAAGAGTCTTTGGCATCCAAAAAGATGTAGAAGTCAACAGTGTCAACATCCTCTGGACAAAACAAAACATTGGGTAGGAGCAACACAATAGCAAAGGATGTGGATATAATGGACTTGGTCCGAGCAAGAAAATCTATAGTTTGATTTGGGTGAAGGCCAGCATCAGTGAGTGCAGCAGTAATATTCTCCACAAGAAAATGCTAGATATAGGCTGGACAAGTCTAGGCAAATATAAAAAAATTGCACAAAGACATCTGCTGGAATGTGGGCACAAAATTGACATAGGTGTAATGGGAAGGAATGTGGGGCACTAAGTCAACAGATAAGGATGAACGTTCCTGTGAAAAAATATGTACTGGATATTCCAAAGGTACTGTAAACAGGAGTATTGAAAAGGAAAGATAGACAGATGTGACATAACAAGTGTGGATGGTGGTATACTGTACTATTTTGACCAAATGTTCATGTTACGCATCACAGGGACCTCTGAATTGAACATTTGGGGTACTTGTCATGCATTACAGTACCAAAATCCTCCAAAATAAGCTAGAAGAAAATAGCATCAAAAATGATTGGATTGGGTGCTCTGTGCCCCAGAATTACTTTATTTAGTAGGTGTGAACACTAGGTTGAGTAAACACCTGTGTCACACATCACACTCTATGAACAGTTGGTCAAAATAGTATAGTATACTAAACAAGCAAAATAGAAGAGAATAGGAGAAATAGGGAAAACTTGAACCAAAACAATGATGTCAAATCCACATGATGCATTTTGAGACATGGGAAATTGAGTAAATTTCCATTGTATGACATAGCGTCCAATAGAAAGGAGGCACAGGATGAATGGGTAGACACTGGTGTGACCTTGAGCGCTTGTTCTTGAACCATCCTGTATTCTTGTGTCATAATGTGTTCTCTATCATTTTGCTTGTTTTGCACTTTGTGGAATTGATCTGACATTGTTGTTAGCTCACTAGGAAGAAGAATAAGGAGAGCCAACCTTCTGCACCCCTCACATTACAACCTACAGCAGCAGCTGGCTCTGATACAGCTCACATTAAGAGGCCATCTCAGCTAAAGAGTGGGCAACCTATAGAGGTAGTAGAGGAGGATAGGGAGGAACCTGGTAGGATGGCTCAGGAACACGTTGTTACTAAGTATTTGGTGACTGATGTGGGAAGGAAATTGGGCACAGCCTCATCTATAACTACTGGGGAACTCGCAGCAGCTAGCCTTCTAGACCCCTTGTTTACTGAGGACAGAGAGAGTAACACCAAGAAGACCTGTAGTATGGTTCAACCAATGCAGGCTGGTGATCAGAGTGTCTTTGGTGCACTTAAGCCCCTGTTTCCTTCCAACCACCCCTTTGCTTGACTCATGCCAGGCACTGAGTCTGTGTTTGCAGCATCCAAGCCTCCTTTGCCAGCAGGGCATCCTTTCACTGACCATGGTTTTTGGGACTATGGGAATGACATCAATTGTGACAATTAGTGTTTATATGCATTTGATGTATAATGCTCTTGTGGCACTCTTCTTGTGATTTACCTTGTTGCTTGTTGCATCTATATGTGTTTGTTATATGGTGCACTTTTGTGTTGAAGGTGCTCTTCTTGTGATTTGCCTTGTTGATTGTGGCATCTTGAACAACAATTAGCCTTGCACTTGATTGCATCTTGTAGACAGTCTGGCATCTGGCCTGCTATTGATGGACAGATTATGTTCTATTGCACTTTTGCATGCTCAGACTGTCCTGTTTTGTTGTTTTTGGTGTTGTGTGGCTTGTGCTGATGCCTTCACAGACCTGATGGGACATTCGTATGCAGTCTGCAAACAAAATCAGGTGCAAAGTGTCCAGGATCAAGGGCACAATATTGTGGAGGACCCTGATCATGTTGATGTGGAGGCTATTCAGGGTCCCATTGGTAGACTGGTTGGAGGAACCAGAGGGAAAGTGTTCCTCTGGAGCCTGCCTTTGAAAAAGTTCACATGCCAAGATTGGTGCAGACTCCAGTGTGGAGACTTGGTAGGTGAGTCCTGATTGGACATTCATGTCCATATAAGTGGTTGTGGGGCATGGTATCCCTGCTCCGGAACCGGCACACAATATTTAGCCTACCCTACCGGTCCCTCAGCCCACTTTACCTAGTGTTTCAAAGTACGGTTGCTAGGACCACAAAAAGACCGGACCGCGGTTGCGGTTGCCCCCCTTTAAGAACCGGTTGTGGTTGTGGTTGCCCTCGAAATTTTTTACAATAGACCGGTCCAAGACCGGTTGCAACCGGTCCCTCGGGCATACCAGTGATTGCATACGGATTGATCTATTTTAGAGCTTCAGAATGAGCCTAGGAATGTCAAGAACGGTGAAGAAATGACTGAGATATTGTCAAAATACACTTTTCAATGCTTGGTTAATGCTGGTTTGCATATTCTAAAAATATCTTGGTCATTCCTTACCCGATTTTGATGATTCAAGGCTCATTTTATAGCTCCAAACCCCGGCTATAACTTTGTTACTAGTATAATGCTACAAAAACCGGTTGCAACCAGTTGCTTGAGCAACCACGGTCCCGGTCCGGTCCATAGAAAATCCGGGGCGGTCTTGGACCGGTTGCGGTTGCAGTTGCTCAATTTCTGGGAAAAAGACCGGACCGGACCGGACTTTTAAACACTAACTTTACCCATACTTTTTTCTCAACAGCATGTGGGCCCTGGGGTAGTTTAAGGTGATACTGCAGACACTGGAGTCAACAGGCAACACCTCTCTCCTCAGATGCCAAAACCAGCTTGGACACTGCATGGCCATCCCCCAGTGGTTGGCAGACAGTTAATGGCAGCCAACAAGGTCTTTCCTAGCAAAGTCATTTGTGCCTTGGAACAAGGGATGTTGGAGTATATTTGCTTGGACCTTGTGACAGACACAGCTTGTAGGTGTGCTGCTTTGGAGCCTCTGGCCTCAGAATCTTCCTTTGTCATTTCAAATGGGAAGTTACAACTCCCTAATGCTACCTTCAATACCTCAGAGCTGATGTGACATGTTGGTGATGGCAGAGATGGTGGGGATGGTGGCAATGATGGGAAGCGGGAAAGTTGTGGCAAGTGGTAAAGTGGAAATGGTGGAGTTGTGACAGGTGTGTTGGAAGTTTCATTACACTATGTGTGAATTGAGGAGATGTAACAGCATAGAGGCAGCGTAAAAAGTGACTTCAAGCAAAAATCAATATTATATATGGATTTTCAAGACAGATTAAACTTACTGATAGATAGTATCAGGACTCCTCTGAAATGTTTCATATGCATCAAGTATTGTGTTGTTCTGAACAATCATATGAAGAAATATCCCTAATAATTCCTTCTTTGTAAGGTTTTTAGTTGCCATAAAGCCAGATTTCTCAGTTAGAGACCAGACCAAGCACAAGAAAACATGACAATGCATCCCTAGATTATGGCACATGTGTTGGCCATTGAGTAATTCATCCATCCAAATCTGTCCTGTCTGGATAGACATGTGATAAGGCTCCTAGACCTCACAGTATGACTGGCTAGTTAGCCTAGTCAGGCACCCCCCCTCTGCCATGTCTAATTAGCTTGGATATTTGTATACTCTGCAACTGGCAATATTTTTGAAGAATTATACCATTTATTTCCCTTCTAAGGTAATGCTATATCTGAGCCTCTATTATCTCATACAAGCATGGCGCACCCATTCTGATGTATCTAATAGCTAATATATAGTCTACCTAAGTCTTCTAACATAGCCCGCCTGCCAGACAACTGCTGTAGGACACACCTCAATGGTTCTTCCTACTTTTCAAATATATGTGTTTTCAACCATGTTCATCCTATTCCTCAGTCTATATATTGACATCCCTTCTGTGATATACCCCTAAAAATCCTCTCTGTACCCTCAAATACATAAATACCTTCAGTGTTCATGCAGGGTGAGCCATGTCCTCCTGGTAGTCCTATCAACTTTTACCAAGTATCCCTTCAAATATAAAGGTACATATTAGACAGATATATTAGACAGAAACTTATATATGTCTTCTTGTGACCCTCTGGCAATGTATATGCATTATTATAGGACCTGGATGAGGCATAGTGGATGATATACAAATGCTCAAAAAAGATTTATTTATTTAGTACTCTCAGGGGCATGGTAAAACAAATATATTGACATATAATGACTATATAGACATGGATAACAAAGTACATGAGAAGAAATGAAGGAAAACAAGCAAGGGAGCATGAAATCCCGAGCTTGCTGTGTCCAACACTGGAAAGAGATGTTGATGGGAATGTTGACAGCATCATTGATGGTATGGAACATGTTGCTGAGCCCTTCCTTAGAAGAAATAAATGTGTAATTATTCAAAGATATTGCCAGTTGCAGAGTATACAAATATCCAGGCTAATTAGCCATAGCAGAGGGGGGGTGCCTGACTAGGCTAACTAGCCAGTCATGTTGTGAGGTCCAGGTGTAAGGCTCTGGATCAAAGCACCTCTGGACAGAATGTATCACTGAGAGTACAGAAGTAAGCACAGCAGTACCAATAGCAGATTGCTTCCTTTGCCAACTGGTGTCTTCAGGCCTGAGATGGACCATTTCAATGTAGGATGAAGACAGAAAAGTGTTATCTTGATGTGATAGTTGCACTTGTCACAATGCTTTCCTGAAATCACTCATTGTAATTTTCTCACAGCTCAAGGTATATCTTCAAAAACACTGTTTTTGGATATACTCACAAAATCACTGTACCAAATTGACCCTTAGCAAGCTTGGCAATCTGATATTGCTGATAGCTGATGATGTGTCATGTCTATAATCAAGTATGTACTCTCAAGCTTATTGACAGTTTTGATATGTGATTATTCTAATCCTGTCAGGGGACCCCCATTGGCTCCCTTCTTCTCTGCTCCTATCTGCTGCTGATCTCATCACCTGATCAGTGTGGCAATCTC